>JAJPUD010021416.1:0-23093 GCA_023553655.1 Myrmecobius fasciatus | reverse complement strand
TTTGGCCACTTTGAGATCTAGGGAGAAAGTGGTTCCCATGGTTCCAGAAAGTTTCTTTGGTGGGTTTTGGTGACTGCCTCTCTATAGCTACAGAACCCTCTGGTACCCATCCCCATTTGGCCTTCTACTCTGAAAATGGGAACATTCATGTCTAGCCACCTGATTACTTTGCATAGTATCAAGGACTTGGCTCCTGGCATCCACAGCAGCAGCCAAATCCAACTATTTCACCAGCCTGCAAAACCTAGGTCCAGTGATGACAAGAAGACTGACCAAGCCCTTCTGCCAAGGACTTTGATATGCTCTGTGAAATTGGAGGATGAGGCTGGGAATAATTAACCTTCTTACCCTCCAATCAGGCTGGAAAGCAGTTGGGTTAGGAGTCAGTGTAGGTTAATGCCTTCAATTTCTTGCCTTTGACATTCTTGGTGGAAATGTGATTTTTTCAGTCACAACTGGGAAGAGAGGGCAGGTCTCAGCATTACTTCCCGTGATATCTCAAGTCTTTCCCTAGGAGTTCTTCTGCAGCAAGGACACACAAACAAAGTAATAAATGATGAGTATTGGTGGAAATGCAAATGTAGAATCGTTGCCGTGCTAGATTGGATCTCATATGGCAAAGGGCTACTGCTTAGCTAGAACAAAGTGCTAATGTGACAGAGATTGTTTGTGCTAAGGGGCTCAGAATGAGATTTGTGTGGCTGATTGCTTCTCAACTCATGAGGAGATAAGGATTTATAATCTTCGATATAAAGAATATATGTTCCAATAAAAGAGCCTCCATCAGAGCTTTAGAGCAAGGAAATTAATAGGAAAGCTGAGAAGAAATTAGATCCTGTGAATTCACTGCTGCACTGCTGAAATTGGTCTTCCAAACTAAGTCCTACTCTCTTTTCCTGGGACTCACAGCTTGGTTTTAAAGCCTGGCTGGTGATTTCTTTAATTCCTCTCTTTGTTTTCCCTCATTTTATGTTGCTGTTTTCCAGCTGCATATGTTGAGCAGCTCAGGCTGTACAAGTGATAAGGCAGAATAGGGCCTTAAAAATGGGAAAGCTGGTCTTCTGTAGCTCCCTGGATAGATGTGACCAAGGAGAATCATGAAAGCAAGATACAATGTCATTTTTTTCATTTCTCTAGAGAATGCTCGACTCATGAATTCTAAAGAGAAGGAAGAAAGGAAAAGGAGCTGGGGGGGAGAAGGTGAGATGAGAGGTTGACAACATCTCGCTGAACTTTTCTTGGCTAGTTTTACTTCTCTCTTAAAACAATGAACTGAAACCTCTACAACCCTAGTGAGTGACTTCTATTTCCCCCAGAGAATGCTATAAACAAGTTTCTGGGCTGCAGAGGAATTCCGACACATCGAATAACAGAGTCATCTCAAAATACAAGGACTTTGCTACTGGCAATCCATATAGATAGAATAGGATTTGGCTTAAGTAATAATAGCAATAATTTCTATGTGACATTGGGTAAATAATTTTCACTGTTTGGCTCCACTCTTTCCCCATCTGTGAATGGGAGGAGAATAATGCTTGCCTATCCAACTGTGATTGCTGCAGGGATTAATTAATATCCATCAAGTCCCCAGAACTACTCTCTCCATCCCTACCACCAGTAAGGTAGCAGTACAACAATAACAAGAGCATCAACAACATGATAATAATATAATCAACTCTCGATTGCCCAGGAAGAGATTTTGCTTTGTAGATTGTAGATTGTCTCTCCTATGTAGTAAGATTGAACTATGCCATATACCACATCTCCCCAGAGCAAATAATTGTTAGGTCTAAATGGAAATGTCTGGGTACAGACATTCAAGGTATATGAGTGAGTGTATATTTACAACTGTTTGGGGATTATTTGCTATTTGGGATTATCCTTGTCTTGCATAGCGAAAGTCATGCTTCACCTTTCTGTTACAGTTTACTTTCAAAATAGCTCCAAAGCCTTTATGAATTAGGGCTCACTTTGTTTGCAGCATCCCTAGGAAAAAAAGCAGGGAGATTCTCTTTTATTTATTCCTTCTTTTTCAATGAACAGAAGGAATGTTTTACTGCTTGATCATGAGGCATTGACATCGATCCCTTATGTGTCCCTGTCCCCACCTTGCTAGGTGACTTCTGTAAACCCCTTTCCCCTGAGCCTCAGTTGCTATGTATATAAAAATCAAGAATGAATTTGTTCTGTTCATCTTGGTCTTAAAACAATCCTGCCTCAGGGAGAAAGTATAGCCAGAAGAATCTCAGTTAAAATACACAAAGTGATAGCGTCAGTGAATGACACAGTATAATATTCCCTAGGATAAAAATAAATAGGTCATATATTGGACAAGTAAGGTCAGCAGAGAGAATGAAGAATGAACAAGATGAAGGTTGCAATGGAAAGTATCCTCCCTCTACTTGGGGGTGGGGCGCAATGCTGTAATGTATACATGAGAAGAAAAATTGAGAGGAAAGGGAGAAGAGAAAGAGAAATAAAAAAGAAAGGAAAGAAGAAAGGATGGAAGGAAGTAAAGAAGGGAGGAAGGGAAAAAAGGGAGGAAGGAGGGAAAGAAGGAACAAAGGAACGAAGAAACAAATGGAAGGAAGGAAGGAAGAAAAGAAGGAAGGAAGGAAGAAAGAATTAGGATCAGCAATTTCAGATGTTAATAGTCTAGGAGCCCAAACATTGGCTCTTAATATTTATCCCCTCGTTCCATTCATTTTCTTGTTTTAATAATTAATGCTACCTTTAAAGAAAACATTCCTTCTTAGTATATTCTTTCTGAAATGGACCACTGGTATTCTTCTGACAGCTAAGGAAGAAGGGAAGATAGGATGCTTGGAAAGTGGAGCAGTCCCTTATGTTTTCTTCTTTCGTTTGATTCAATGGACTTATTTCCCAGAAGAAAAGACACCTGGTATTGTAAATACATCAATACTGGACCTGGATTCAAATTCCATCCCTGGCACATAATAGCTTCCTGGTCTTAGTCAAGTCACTTGCTTTTAATTTCTTGGTGTTCCTGACAACTCTCTAAGATGATAGATTACAGATGATTTAGTAATCTGCACTAATAGATAGAATTTCCTCAAAGGGAGTTTCCTGACATTATCCTTTATATCTTATACTTCTTACCCTAAAAAAAAATTACAGATAATCTTAATAACAAAGAAGTATATTACAGGCATCCTATCTCCAGCTCCATTCTTGCTGTCCTTTCCAGACCCCCTTCCTTGTGTCCCATCTTATTCCTCTTTACTGTTTGTCATATCTCACTCCTCATAGCCCTGCCCACTTCTCTCCATACCAGCCTGCATTTTCACCCCCTCAGTTTCCTCCTCAGACTCTTAACGAGCCAAGACTGACAATTTTGCCAATAGTTTTCATACATAATAACTTAAGTGCATCACTTTTCTCCAAACATGTTATCATTAGAGTTCAATTCTTCTGCTCCTAGCCTTTGTGCCTAGTAAATATATTCCTTTGACGTGTATTTTGGAAGATAGGTTTGTTATATGCATGTGCCATTAGTGTGAATTGCATAAAGCAGAAACAACACTTACCTGCATTCTCCAGACATATCAACTAGCAGACACCATGGGTTGGAATTCTTTGCAACCCCAGGTCCTATTAATTTGGAATCCACAAAGAATTATAGGAAGGATTACAAGATTTAAAATGAAAAGGGACCTTAAACTGAACATTTATAGATGAGGAAACTAAAATTCACTTATGTGAAATGTTTCGTTCAAAAGTCTCGTAGGTGGCAAGGATCACAAATGGGATTTGAACTCAGCTCTTTTTGGTCCCAAATCTAGAATACTATCTACTTTTTAGTGCCATTATCCTATAAAATGAAATGAAGGAACTGCATTATGAGGTACAGAATTTAACTGAATCTTCAATTATCTGGAACCTGTATTTACTAGATAACATATCCAATCAATTAATCAATTAGTTAGCATTTATTGTTTTTCAAACATTGCCTTTTACAATTTATTCCCTTATTCCATTCATTTCCTTGCTTTTGTAGCTTATTCTATCTTAGCACAAAGGATATAAAAACAAAAAAAATGAAACAGTGCCTGACTTCAAGAGATTTACCTTCTATGTGAGATCCACAGCTTAGGTCTTGAGGCAGAGGCAAGCTATGTTAGCAACTGTCTTTCCTGATTCTTCCAGGTTTCATCAACCTAGTGTTTCTATCTTCCCTAATCACTCTGTATTGATGCTGTATACATTATTATATTTATATTTGTACATGCCTCACTTTCTACAAGTAGAATATGAGCTCTTAAAGGCAGATGTTTTTCATTTTTGTTTTTGAATCTTAATGCCTCAGTGCTTGAAAAACAGAAATATAGATTGGATGGAAACTTTCAGATGGGGAAAGTCCTTCTGAGAAGTCAGAACACCTGCTTTGCAATTTAGAATTGCCTAGATAGAACAGTGAGAAGCCAAGTCACTTAGGCATATTGATCTGGCCAGAATATCCAGAATAAGCCTAAGACTCAGGTCTTACTGGCTCTAGAGTTGGCACTCTGTCCACTGCTCTATTATTGCCAGGCACACAGTAGGGACTTAATACATGGTTGATGAATTGGATTAAATATCATACCCAAGAATTGTAAGTAGTTACAGAATGAATTCGGGAAGATCAGGGATTTTGCATTATAGTGTTTCATAAACTGTCTTTCCAACTTTTTCTGTTCAGAGAAGTCAGCAGTCAATGAGTAGATCTTTTCTCCAGATGCCAAGACCCAATAGGGTGATTCCAATAGGGGGCTCTCCATATTATTATGTAAGATTTCCAACGTCTCAGAAAACTGAGTCCTAGAACTCCTTGGTTGTCAGGAAGAAAAGAAACTGCGCTCTCTTGGAAGATAAGATGGTCTTGTCTGGTAATGATAGGTTTATTGTTCTACTGACCTCCTCAGTGTTAGCAAAGAGAAGTCAGCATCATAGTCCAAAAGAGAAGGGGCCAAATGGAAACTTCAATTGCCATGGGCAGATGAAGTCCTTTCTGTTCCAATTCCTCCTGGGCAGCCCTGGGGACTGACTGGGATGCTATCCTTCCTATGATAAACACATCAAGACTTAGGCTTCCTGAGCACTTTACCTAAGTGCAGCTTTGAAGAGACATAACTTTCCCATGCTCAGAAATTCTCCAGTTTTGGAGTTTGTCATTGTACTGCCCAAAATTAGATTGTTAATACCTTATGATAACCCATCTACCACCCCTTCCACATACCATTCATCTCTTTCCATCCTTCCTTTCCTGTTCCTTTTTCAAGAAAAAAGGAAAATATGGGGGAATACCAGAAGAGCTTTATATCTCCCAAGCATTCTTTTTCTTCTTCCATGTATCCATATTAATTCCCTATCTCCTTATCCCTTTGCCTCATGTTATTCCTCATTCTCCTCTCTTTCCTGTCACTCATCCCCTGTCTCACTCTGCACTGACCCCCCCCCCCACTTCCTCCCATTGCTTCTTTCTGTCTCTCCTCTCATTTGTAATGAGGCTGCTCAACTGCCGGAGGGTCAGCAATGTATATCACCAAGGGATCAGTGTGAGGGCCACCCTGATAAGAAAAGCTGTCATCAAATTTTACAGCTTCATATAAAATGCACAATCCATGGCAAGGACAGTGAAGGGGCTGCAAGGGCAAGATAGAAAGTTTTTGGGGAAAGAGAATGGGAGTAGGGATGGGCTCAATAGTAAGGGGAGCATAAACCTGTAGCATTTCTTCCAGGATATGTTCCAAGAAACAAGTCTGTTCTAAGTGCCTGGGACCACATAAATCCCAAGAATCCCGAAAACGTCAATCATTATGTATAACTTCATGGCCTTGAGAAGAAATTAAAAATCTACGATGAATTGTCAATGTGCTTTCTGTCACTGATCTAAAGCCAGAAGGGATCTCAGAAGTCACCTCTTCCAATCCTGTTCATTTTACAAAGAAGGAAAGAGGATCTTGATTCAAATCCCAGCTGTGATTGGAATTACCAGACCAGTTGCTTGCTACATGTGCAATCCCAGGCAAGTCACTTAACCTCTTTCAGCCTCAGTTTCCTCACTTGAAAAATGTAGAATCTTTGTTGTTCAATTTGTCCAACTTTGTGGACCCCATTTTGAGGACTTCTTGGCAAAGATACTAGAGTGATTTGACATTTACTTTCTCCAGCTCATTCTACAGATGAGATAACTGAGGTAAATAGGATTAAGTGACTTGCCCAGGGTCACAAAACTAGGAAGTTGTCTGAGGTCATATTTGAACTCAGGTCCTCCTGATTTCAAGACCTGGTGCTCTATCTACTACATCATTTAGCTACCCTAATTAGATCACCTATAAAGTCATTTACACCTCAAAATCAATGATCCCAGGAAATTATTTTCCTTAAGTCACATAGTTAACATGTGGCAAAGCCAGGATTCAAACTGACATCTTCTGACTGCTGAGATACTATGTCCTTTTTCTAAGAATATAAAGCTTTAGAGTCCTTAATCCAAAAAAAGACCAGGTTATACTAATGATTTGTTGTAAAAGAGATTAGCAAACAGGGAGTGGAAGGGAAAAAGAGAAGAGAGGTATGGAAGTATCTCTTGAAGTATGACTTTTTGTCTGGAGACTCTTAGGGAAATGTTTTGACTTTTCAGAAGAGATTAGAAGCCCGGGCCAGGCAGTGTACCTTAGTCTTTAAGACTCCTTAAGACTGGTTAAGAGCCCCTGAGAAATGTACATCTTTGAAAAATCAAGTACAAGTGTAGTTAACCATCATCTGTATGTGTGTGTATCTAGTGCAGTAGAAATATAAACAGAAAAGATACAGAGAATTCCTGCTCCATAAATTCCTTCCAGAAGTAAAGACTGATTGATCAAAATTGCCGATGTAAGAACAATAGCAGGGAGATATTGTTTCAGTCCAACCCAGCTGCGGTGAACCATTCTGAGATGGTAAAATAGTGAGATACACTAAGCAGACAACACAGCACTGAGCAGTGACAACAGGGTTTCTCTTCTAGTTATTTATTAGTGAAGGAAAGGGTGTTTTCTAGCCTCCTTAAAAAATTCTGTGATAAATGGAGACTTGGCTTTTTGTAATGTTCAGGGGCTGACAAAATGAGGTGATCAGATTGGAAATCAAAGCTCTAGTTGGCAGTTTGCCAGGAATTTGCAGCCACCTTAAATTGGGAAGGGTTTGTAGGGAGGGGAGAGAAGGCAACTGCTGCCATCTCTCCACCATCTCTCCCCATCCAGGAGTTAATTTTGGCTTTAGTTTCATATCTTCAGGTTAAAAGGACCAAGAAAGGATGGCAGAGGCAATACTCCAAGAGACATAGAGAAGGAGAGGGTGAGAAAACATAACTTCTAAATCCTTCAGATACCTAAATAAATATGCCATCATATCATTCAAGAGAGAATGATGAAATGTACAAGGAGAAAAAGGGATACATGGAATGAAGAAGAGGAGGGAGATAAAAAGTAAAGAGATCCTCTGCATGCTTTTAATTTTTTTCTCCTGTCCCTCTTTCTCCTCTCTTCAATTTTGATTGAGCCACTGACCCTATCCCTATCTTCCTTTCTTTTAACTTATGACCCCTTGTTCTATCTCTTAACAGATGACCCCTCTGGCTCCTTTGTCAAGGAGCATTGTGTGAAAGCATTTCTCCACATTTTCATGGATGGATTCTGTGGTTTCTTTAGTATAGGGAATTTGTAGTTGCCATATAAATATGCAGCTTAGAAAGTTGCCTAGATTACTGGAAGATTAAATAATATATCCAGGCTCACACAACTGATTCAGGACTGAAATCAAGTTGTTCCTGGCTTATTTGCTGTTTCTCCATTTTAATAGTAGGAGTTAAATCAGTCATAGCATTCTTGAGGTAAGAACACTTTCTTAGATGCTTTTTTCCACCATGTTCCATTTTGGAAAAATAGTAGGCTAGAAGAAGTAAGGTTCCATGGTAACACAAGGCACAACGCTGGAAGTTGGTAGTACAAGGAAAAGGCTGTTTGGAGTAGAAGGATCTAGACCCAAATCTTGGCTATTTCATACATTACCACTAGGGTTTTAAGCAAGTTATTTAATCTCTCTTGTTCCCAGTTTTCTCATCTATAAAATGAAGGGGCTGCGACTAGATCACTAGTAAGATTCTTTCAACCCTTCTAAATATTTTTAAATATATGATTTTTAATTTTTTAATTTTTGGAATTACTGGCACACTCTTGGTATAATTGATGAATTTTTCCTAGATCCAATGTGGGAGTAGATTGGGTAGGGAGAGGAGGAGAAACCTATATTACCTCTATCCCCCTTAAAATTATCTTTTCTCCAGCAGCATTGGTGAATGTATCCTATACTATTCCCCTCCTCTTCCTTCTAGTGATGGAACTGTGATCAAACCAATCCTGCCATTACTTCTGGATGGTCATATCAGTCTACAATCTTATGTTTCCATTCTCTAACCCAATAATTTTTCAAATTAAAATATCCTTCCCAGGAGTCCATTCTCTTATATGGGGGTGTTACTTTTATCAGACTATAAGTTCCTTGAAGGTAGGGACTATATTTCACTTTTATTTCTTTGGCACATAGTTTAGTGCTTGACACATACTAAGTACTGAATAAACAGTATATTCATTCATTCATTCATTCAGTACCCTGGAAATTTCAGATAGCTCAATAGTCATTCTGCTAGGCAGATCTGTTTTCCTCCTTCCTTGTTCCTCCATCTTCTTCCTCATTCTTCCCTAATCAAAATAGTAAAATAGACAAAAAGAGCACAGGACTCTGAGTCAGGAGGACTAGATTCTAGTCTTGCTGTGTGACCTGGAGCTTCTCATCTGTAAAACCAGGTAGCTGGGTCATAGCATGCCCAGATCCCTTCTGGCTCTAAAATCCTCATTCCTAAAACTGCCCCTGAAATAGTCCCTGATTCTTCATCTCATGGATTGATTCTGCCCTCTGGTGGTTTAAGAGGCTGCTGAGGAGGCACACAAGAGGACTCATTCCAGAAATGAACCTGGCAAGCTTCCCAGGAAAGTCTTTGGTTAAAGCCACCCAAACCCTAAATGAATACAGCTCAATATGCCTGTAATGTATTAATACGCTGATAAGCTGGTCAAAATGTGTTTCCAAATAGACCCATTACATAAGTGGCAATAAATATTAACCATCACTCACCTCCTGTGGTTTGTACAGAGGGAGGGCTCTAAAGTGCTGATTCTCAATAAGGTTGGAGGAGAGGTGATCTAGGAAACTTTGACCTCTTGGCTGATGGGGACTAGAAGCCCCACACCATGCAGTTTTGCCCTTTGCCCAATTCATAGCTTCTCATTTTGTTTTACAACCTCCAATCTGCTACATGTTGTGGTGAACAGTGTCTGCCTTTTCTGCTGCTGCTTGCTGCATTGGATGCTTTTATGGGCATTGATTCCCCTTGCTGGTTCCCCAAAGAGGTATTTTTCCTTGAGCCAGACCTTCATTCCAGGGGATTTCAGTGTCTGCCATTCTAAACGCTGATTTATTATCACCCAGGGTTTTATTCTCTTCTACACTTGCTGCTAAGCCTCATTCATTTAGTGTGCTGGGAGCAACAGAGTAGAAGAAGGTGCCGTTAAAATGGGAAGAGAAGACACTCAAGTAGACTCTGTGATGCATAAAGTTGCATTTACTAGCCCCCAGATCCCTCGGATCTATCCTGAGGATCACCTGTCTTTTCAAGGACTACACTGAGAGTGACTTCAGTAATCCTAGCATGGAAATGGGCTCTCAGATACCTTGTGTGCTCTGGGCTGCCCTTGGATACAAAGACTGTATCCTTGGATTTTTCCCCCAGGAGTAGTGATTGGTTTGTACTGATCTAGACAAATTCTTTCTCTGTCCTTGAGAGGTACGCTAGGCCAGGGTTATGAGTGCCAAACAATAAAAAGTAGAGGGAAGGAGGAAAGAGCAAACATGAAAACTGGTACCTCCCAGCATAATAACTTATGGATTAGGTCTCTCAGGGACTAAAGAGTTTGCATATAAACCAACCAATCAAAACTAATTATAATTATTTATAAAGATTTTCATAAAAAGTTTATAATAAATGATTTCAATAGTTAATAAAATATTTAAATCCATTGATAGTCCTCAGCTTTATGAGTAAGGTTGGGTTTGATGGTATAAGGGAACTTAATAGAAATCTAGTACAAAAACTTTATCTTACTGATAAGGCTAAAGTGGTTTGCCCAAAGTAACACCTATAGTAAATGGTAAAGCTAAGATAAGTTTGTTGACTCCATGATACCATTCTGTCTCTCAATGATAATAACATCTCCAGCAGCCAAGGAGCACAGGAAAGACAACAATTTTCTGTTATCAAAGTTTCTACATCTCCAGGTACCGGGTCACCTCCGAATTTAACCAACTCCAGGTCTATTCCTTTGCTGGTTACATATATCTGGTCCTTCTGGGAGACAGGTACCATGAAAAACACTCCAGCTTGGAAGAAATTTGTGGAATCACAGATTGGCATCTGTAGTGACCTTCACCTATCACACTATCATCCAGCAAGCTTAACACTTCGCTGAACTTCTCTTCCTGGTAGAAATTCTGTTTTAGGGAATTATTCCCATTAAGTTTAATCTTTTTGGGTTGTCTGCATCTAGTTTTTTTGGGGGGTAAATACATAATAACATTCTTGGGACCCAACAACACTGAATAGTGATACCTTTTATATGCATCCTATTATTCAAGCCACACTACTCTGCTTTTTAAACTGAAAGTTTTCACAATAATCCAAATAATACAGACATTCTCTCCCTCTTTTCCTTCTGCCCTTTTCCCCATCCCAACAAATAATCAGAGCAGGTTAATTTTTCCACCCAGTTCTTCAGGTAAAAATGGCCTAATCATCAATGAACAAACATGTATATAGGAGTTATTAGGTGGCAGACAGTGCTAAGCATTGTATATACAAAAACAAAAGGGACAATAGTGATGGTCTTTAAGGAGCTTACATTCTAATAGGGGAGACAATATAATATTATTGGATCATAGCTATAGAGTTGGAATAGAATCTGGAAGCTATTATATACAACTCATTCCTGTGTATTTTTGTGTGTACTTGCATATGTCTGTATATATACCCACACCCACACCCTCATACACCTCCACACCTCCACACCCTCACACTGAGGCACCTGGGAAAGAACTTAAAAAGACCAAAATCTTCCACTGCACCCAGGGTCAACTCCAGTCATACTGATATTTGTCTTGCCACTAGTCTCAGATGGCTCCAGAGGAGAAAGTAAGGCTGGTGGCTTTATAAAGCCCTTCCTCACTTAAATACAATTCACTTGCAAGTGATGATATCATCTTTCTGATGTCATTGGCCCTCTTTGAGAATAAAGGATAATACAATAGTCATTCCTTTGGCAGATTCCAACAAGTCCCACCAAATTATAGAATTTGGACTAAAATCTCTTGAGCAGAAATCCCTTCTACATCATTCCTGACAAATTGTTATCCAGCCTTTTGTGATAAGAGTGGAAACAAAGGCATCACTTCCCCCAAGCAGCCAATCCTACTTGTGTACAATTGAATTGTTCCGAAATTTTTCCCTGCAGTGGTTTCCCACAATATGTAGAATAAAGACCTACTAAGGACTGACCTGGTATGTCAGTCCTTCACAATGTAGCCTGTTTATATTTAAAGCCCTATCTCCCCTCTATGCTCAATATATACTCTGTACTACAAAATCTTTTCATAAATATTTTCTTTATGAAATTCTGTATTTTGTTTATTCTGCTTCTCTTAACTTGTAATTTCCTCCTCCAACATCTTTGCTTGTCAAAATACTTTCCATATTGCAAGGAATAAGTCAATTTGCCAACTCCTCCATGAAACTTTTCCTGAACCCTTCCCTTCTCTGTCCCTGACTAGAAATGGTTTTTCCCTACCATAAATTCTATAGCACTGTGTTCTTATTTCTCTTATGCTTTCTTTATTATGAGGATCAAATGAGATCACATATGTAAAGCATGTTATAAATCTTTGAGTTTATTTGTCTGAATGCATACACACGTCTATATTCATATACATATCAGCTATTGATGCATTAATGGAAAATGTACTGAAATTAGAGTGAGAAATTCCTGATTTCTATCCTGCTTTAGTTACCATCTGTGAGACCAGGGGCAAATCACTTCAACTTTCTAAGCCTCAGTTTCCTCATCTGAAGAATAGGGATAATGATATTTACTTCACAGGCTTTCTGTGAGACTTAAATGAGATAACATTTGTAAAGCACTTTGAAAACCCTAAAGTACCATAAATATGAGCTGTAATTATCATCAAAATATTTATATCAGTACTTGTACTTATAGCAAAGAACTAGAAGCTAAGTAGATTCCCATAAATTGAGGAATGATAATGGAACATTATCAATTGAGGAATGTTAACTGAGGAATATAACAGGTAGGAATATGCCTAAACAAATCTGAGTAAGTAAATGTAATGGGATACTGTGCTTTAAGAAGCAATGCATATGAAAATTTTTGGGAAGTGTTGGAAGACTTATATCTGAGGGAAAATGGGCTACCTTCCCTATTACCTAGCCCATTTCCTTGCTAGTAATATATTTCTCTGATGATATTCTTTCCATGTCTGAACAAATCTTCATCTTTATTCATATACCTCTCTCTTGCCCTTGGGTGACCCACAGCTGTACATTATAATCAGAAGAATATTGATGTTGATGAAGGAGGACTTTGTTGCAAAGAGGAGCTAGGAGATCATTAAAAACACCATACAATTTCTCAAACACAGTTCAGACCCTTTCACCTCATCTCTCTTCCTAGATTCTAAAGTCTTTAAGGATGGGCACCATTCTTGCTAATATCTATGCACTGTAATATCTAACATAAAAGCATACAATGGGTATTCAAAAATATTAATAGAATTGCTCTGTGTTTTGCTGTATAGCATTTGGTACCCCTTCAGAATTCTATATTCTGCTGCAGGTCTTTCACTCTTGATTGGTAAGAGTTCTCCATACATATAATTACATCTATATGTTTTACATAAATATGTGTTATACACATACATGTGTATATGCATGTATATGTATGTATTATTTCTGCTTTTTTGCCTGTAAGCTCTTAGAGGACAAGGACTGCTTAGCTTTCTGTTATTGTATCTCTAGAGATTATCACAGTGCTTGGGACAGATTGATTTATTTTTTCATTCATATCTCATGGATGATTTGGGGCTACTGCTCTAGCTTCTTATGTTCAAAGGTAATAAAATAACACTTCATCTCTGAGAACTGGCTTTTGTTATAAAGCATGGAGAGGACAGAATATTCCAAAAGATTTGATTCCTGATTTACTTGTCTCCTAAATAAGTCATGTTGGTCAAAACTATGTGCCTTGTGCAAGTTCTTTAAAATTTCTTGGTTCCTTCATCTTTCCTTCTTATCTGCTTATATTTAGAATCATTAAATAGAGATTTCAAATTATTGATTCCACATTTACCTTGAAGTAGGATTAGCTTTTTGTGACTGAATCTCTCCTATTTACTGTGCCCTAAACACAATAAAAAAAAAGGTTTGGCATCATCTGAAGTGAGTCTGTGAAATAGTCACCCATCAGGTAGGCTAATAGTTTCTCTTCCCCACACAAACAGAAAACAAAAATAAACCCTACCTTTCCTCTACTAATCTGCTGAGGACATGGTACATATAATTATATTAGGAGGAACAGACACTATATTTAAGGCACCATAAACTATGTTGCTTGCATCCTCTGAAAGGATAGGGGAATCTGCACTTGAAAATGGCATTGGCTCTCTTTTCCTCAATTTTCTACTACAATTTGGTTCAGCCTTTTATTAAGCAGCATCCTGACTCCTGCAGGTAGCTTTATGGTTATTCCCTTTCTCCTAGGGTGGTCACTTAGATTTCAGTGAATAAAAAAAGCCCCACAGAGAAGTCTGACTATAAATGGGAGAGCAAGAATTGCCCCTTGAGCCTGAGAAGAAAATTACGAAAGAAAATTTCGTTTAATCCTTCTAGGAATGAACAGTCTGATTGAGCTACATCACTAATACTTGAACAGGTTTTTATTTCCAAAAATAAAAAAGACAACAATTTGCATCTGTATGCAAACAGCAAAGTAGAGGAAAAGGTAGGAGGAGCCTAGATGGTAGGCTGAATTATTACTTTTGCACTGCAGAACTCCAAGGATCTGAAATTTCATTGGCAGGAATACTCATCATTGACTCATGTAGCCACAGTTCTGCCATATCTTGAGATTTTTGTGAATTTTGAGGAGAAAAATAATTAATCTGATAGTTGATTAGTAATAAATCTCTCTGAATTTAGCTAAACTAATATTCAGACAATAGACACAGGGACTATTGATATCACTGAAACTTTTCTAGCTTGTAAAGATTTATCATATTTTTGCCCTCCGTTGGTAAGCTTTTCAAAAACTCAAGGATACTTGTGTACTATATTGAGATATCTCATTAAGGCCTTGATGGGAGTTCCTATCAAGGTAAAAATGCTTTGAATACAATTCTGTCAACATATTGTCACAGAAGACCAGTCTGGTTAAGAACAATGGAACAAACATCTCTATATCCAATGCGAAATTGTATAAATGAAAGAATGGAACTAAGAATGGAGATTAGGATTAGATATATGGACTGGGGAGTCATCTGTTTAAATATAACTGAACCTATATATCATCATGAATGATAGTGAAAGAAAGGGAAGATCAAAGAGAACAGAGATAGCTTAGGACACTTAATATAATACCCTCTTGCTAATGACTTTCTTGTATATTACATGAAAAAGTCCTATAGCTGGAGTCAAAAGATCTGCTTAGTTACATAATTATCTTAATTTATACTTCTTTGATCATCAGTAAGTCCCTTTACCTCTCTGGGCCTCAGTTTCCCAATTTCTACATTAAAGTTTTAAGCTCTGGTGATTTCTTAAGTTCTTTCCATCTCCAAAACATTATGATTGCTAAGATTCTTATGTTCTTCGTTGTATGTGACAGGGGGGATGGGAGATAAAAAGAGGGGAGGGGGAGAGAAAGAGGCAACAGGTATGGGGAGTGGATTTGTAGATTAGTAGAAGCAAATCCTGAGTCAGAAAACTCTGTCTAGCAATTCAGTTTAGAAACTGCTCTGTAACTTATAGTCTATTGAGAGCTTAATTGCCTTGACCAGGTTAACATAACTAGCATATATCAGAAGATGATTTTGTACAGTTAAATTTTATTTATATGTTTACATTTTGTTTTCCCAAAAAAATATATAGTATCTTTATATTTAGCAGAGAGGTACTATTTCCTTTTCTTTTGTTTGTTTGTTTTTTAATTCCCAACTTTTACCTCAATATTTGACACATTTTGTTGTTGTTGAGTTGTCAGGTTGGATTCTTCATGACCCATTTGGAGTATTGCTTAGCAAAGATACTGGAATTATTTGTCATTTCCTTGTCCAGCTCATTTTTATGCCAAATAAATATTTGTTGATTGAATGATTAATCCTCAAAAAAAGCCTAGTGTAAGGGTCCTAGGGAAATAGAAATTAGGTTTGTTATTTCAGTGTTATAGGGAATGCCCAGATGAAAAAACTTTCTCTAGCTATACAAGTTGACACTTGCATTGAACCTTATCTTTATACAAAAGAAAATTACCTAAAACAGAGAGGTAAATGATTTGTTTGTTGTGGGTAATATAGTCAGAATGCATAAGAGGCAGAATTTGAACACAGATTTACTGGCTTTGAAACTACCTCTCCATCTTATGCTTTGATGCTCCTCAAAAGGTATTACATATACTATTTTCCTCTTCTTCGGGTGAGAATCCTGAAGCTCAGAGAATGTTAAACATTTCTCTCAAGGTCACACAACTAACTAGCAAAGGGCATATTCTATCTTCTACCTACTCTCCTAGGGAGATATCACTATATCCCTTCCATGCTAGAGTCCATGTTGTGCAGGTATAAAGTATCTCCAAACTGGGGAGAGAGGAAGACCCTGCTTTTCTTTCATTACAAATCTTTGTGATTCCCCCTGATAATTACAATGAAAGAAGCAATCATGTTGCTAATTTTACTCTTCACTTTTAAATTCTAATTAATATTATTCAATTCTTCTGCATCATGCTGGGTTGAAATAAAACATGCTCTTTTGCTCTCCTGGCCCCCTCTTTTGGAGGGATTTGCATAAGCAGTGAAAGTGATGTTCGCTGTTTACTATAGTTCAGTAATTAATATCAAAGTCCAGTCATTCCCCTCACCCACCTTCACTCTTCCTTCTCAGTTCTGCTTCAAATTCTGTCTTCTGCTTCCTATTCACTAAGATTTTATATCCAGAGTAAGTAGTTAAAAGCCTCCTACACGCTCTAATCCTGCATAAAGGGGAAAAAAGACCAAGGACATGAAGGGGTGAAGATTTAGGAAGGAAAAAGGATCCGGTTGTATAAAAGAGGAAAATAGAAAAGATAGACCCTTCCAAAAAATCTTGGGGAAAACCTTGGAGATTGTTTGCTTTCAATCTTTCATTTTACAGATGAGGAAACTGAAATTCAAGGAAATGATGAGTCCTATGTCACAGAGTAAATTAGAATTAGAGGACCAAAAATATTAGAGCAGGCCTAAGAGATTCATGAATTTATAGTTTTAGAAATGGAAAAGACCTTAGAAAAAGGTTTAAGTATACTTGAAAGGAATAGGTGCATAGTAGATTTGCAGTTTCATGTACAAACATCTTTTAAATTATGTTATTTATGGAAATGCTTGTTTTATTCCATAAATTAAAAATAATTTTGAAAAAAGAAGTTAAATAGCCATCCTGAATTAATTGGGGAACTAGGAGCAAATATCCTCACTCCTTCTTACCTAAAGCTCTTACCATTACCCAAGCTGCTATTTCCAGACACACATTATTGGCTTATGTAGATGCATAAAATAAAGGCTGATTTGTTTGCTTGGCTAATTTGCAAGTGATAAGGCCAAAAGCCATTATCCTCAGAAGACTCACTTGATTGATTCCTTTTCATCTCTGTGTCTTGGTCTTCCTGTCTTTGTCTTGTTTGGCCTATGTCTTTGTCTTTCTGTTTCTTTCTCTTAGCCTCTGTGTCTCTGCCCCTATCTCTGTCCCTCTGTCTCTATGTCTTTCTGAGTGTTTCTCTGTCTATCTGGGTATGTCCCTCTCTTTGTCTCTCTCTCTTTCCATTCCTCCCTCTACAAAAGACCTCTTCATTTTCTCCTCAATTTGTAACCTCAGTAAAATACCATATATTTTCTATAACCTCTAGTTGTATGCAATGTATGCATTACAGAAGATTAATCTGATATGTTAGGCCTTTGGATGCCATGTTATAAAGAGGGACAAGAAGTTTTAGGGAATTATGCTTTTAGAAGATCAAGGATGCCCACTTGAGGAGTGAGATAATCAATGGTGCTACTTCCCTTTCCTATGTTTTTGCTCCCATTCCCACAGTCTCTAGATACCTCTTGAATTCTGACAGTTTGGGATGGTGAGAAGCATTAATCACCTGAAGTCAATTTCAAGGTACAAAATATTTAAAAGGAAAATAAGCATGAGTGAGCCTGGAAACTTATTTGAATCTGGCCATTTACAGTAGGAGGGCCCAAAGGCAGCCTATGGAATAGGGGAATAGCCACCTCTCAAGCAGCCCAATCAGAATTCTTCCCTGCAGAGTCCCCTTACAGAGAGCATCACTAAAGACATCAAGAGATCTATTGTGTTATATGAGGTATCAAACAGGATGATTTCAGAAAAACCTGGACAGACTTACATGAACTGATGCAAAATCAAGTGAACACAACCAGGAGAACATTATACATATTAACAACAGCATTGTGTAATGAAGAACGGTGAATAAATTAGCTATTCCTAGTAATACAATGATCTAAGACAACCCCAAAGGAACTAATGTTGAAGATCCTTTTTCATAAGGATCATAGAGGAAAATCCACTTTAGAAATAGAAGTTCATTCAGCACAAGTTGGTGAAGTTTCCAGCTATTCTGATGGGCTGGTTCCCAACTCTCCTTCAGCCATGTTCATTAGTTGAAGTTCAGCTGTTTTTCAGACAATTTGACTTAGGACTTAGTAGAATAAGTATCATCAGTGAAGTTCCCACCTGCTTTTCTCTAGGTTTTTATGTGTTTGTATTTATGGCATTACCTAGTTGTGAACTAGTCCATTGTTCACTATCCTTTTGTTTGCAGGCCCATTATCTTTATCAACATTTATGTGTATCAACTCTCTATTTTATATCCTAACCTCCTAGGAAGTAGGGATTCATTAAACCTGCCTGACTGGTTCAGAACTTTTCCAGACACAACAACAGAAGCATGTATTAGTGTCTTAATAAAGAATTTTGCTGGGGCCAGATTGAGCATTCTATGGAGAGCAGATTGTTAAATTTCCAATGTTAGCATTAACATCTTAGAAATTGACAAAGCTACAAATCAGGGCTTAT
Organism: Myrmecobius fasciatus; assembly: GCA_023553655.1. Lineage (NCBI taxonomy): Eukaryota > Metazoa > Chordata > Mammalia > Dasyuromorphia > Myrmecobiidae > Myrmecobius > Myrmecobius fasciatus. The sequence goes on along the minus strand of JAJPUD010021416.1, from coordinate 4,588 downwards.
TGTATTGTTTTATTTATTGGATAAAACATTAATAAGACAGGTTAAACTTTGAAGTGTATCATAGGTATTTTCCCCCCTCCCCAGAATGCCAGGTATTAAATATTTTCCAGCATACCTCTTATTTTTTTCTGGGGTATTAATAGTTTATGTATATAAAAATAAATATATATAAAATCCTTTCTCCCATTACATGTTAAAACATAAGGCCAAGGTCTCCTATTTCATAGCCCTCCCTCACTCAAATCCAATTCTCTTGCATGTCAAGGTATCACCTTCCTGATGTCACAGTCCTCTTTGAGAATGAAGGACAAACAACAACAATATTGGACCATACAAATACTGAGGGTCTTTCTAATTCTCACTGCATCATCTAATTGCCCCAAACTTATAAACCATTAGGTATTATTACAACATAATCCAATCTATCAGTCTTGCTGTAAGATGGTACTATTCACCCCAATGGCGTCTTTAAGAATGGATCATAACAGAGTAGTGTTATTTGCTTTTGTAACAAGTTGGTTAAAATGGTAGTGGAGAGGAATGCTATCAGTACAGGTTATTCAGATTTTAGCAAGTTTTTTGATAAAATATTTCATACTATTTTGGGGGGAGAAGATAGAAAGAATGGACCAGACCATAATAATAACCAATTATTTTAAATTGGTTGAAATGTTGGGGAGCAAAAATAACAATTGTTTGATGTAAATGTAAAAGGAGGTATTCTTTGGAGGACCTAAGGAATCTCTGATTGATCCTTGCTGTTTTACATTTTTTATGACTGATTTGGATAAGGGCATAGATACTCTGTTTCCCAAATTTGCAGATGACACAAAGCTGTAAAAAAAAATAGCTAACACACTAAATGACACAGGATCCAAAAAGATATTGATAGGCTGGAATTCTGGTCAGAATCTAATATGGTGAGATTCAAGAGGAATACTTATAAAGTTGTATACTTGAAGTAAAATACATATCTCAAAAACATAACATGTGTGAGTGAAGGGTTATTAGGCAGTGCTATTGTAAGAAATATCTGGGGATTTTAGTGGATTGGAATTATCAATGTGAGATGGCAGCCAATGTAGTTTTGGACTGCATTGGTTGGTCCCCATATGGCCCCTTTGCTGTTTAGGATCTCCTTTCACCTAAACACCCTACTTTTATCCCAACAAAAGGATCCCACTGCCATTATAGGGTGATGATTGATGCAGGGAGGAATGGAGAGAAGGAAGAAACAAGCTGTCTATCTTTCATGGAAAACTCACTGTCTCTAAAGCATGTGTGGAGCACCTTAAGCAGATCTACTACTCCTTCCCACAATGCTTTGCTTAAATGTGGTGAATATCATAATTAAAGGAAGCTTCTCAAACATTTACACCCATCAACAAATAGCAGAATAGAAATATGAAGTCACAAAAACTAGAGGATTGCAGAGGGACCCCAGAGATGCAATAAGCCAAGACAGAAAACATTTTCTTCCTCCCTATGGGTACTTTTCATTTCCCCTCACCCTATTGTATTTCTGCCCCATCCCCCAAGCACAGTCCACAAAAGTATAATGTAAAAAAGGATTAAGAATCTGGAAAGAAACAATTACTTCTTCTGTGCTTAATTATTTTTACATCTTCTATCAGTGAGCCAGTATCATATCCTGAAGCCCAAGGGATCCCTTCCTCCCTACATGGTCTACAGGGAAGATAGGGGAATTCATGCTTCAAAGACATATAGGAGAACTAGGCAGGAAGCTTCCTATGGGCTGTCCATGGTGCCTAAAAAGAAAACTTTTTAGTCTCTCCAAGCTGAATCTTTATTGAATGAATTTTCACAGGCTGACTGTCTCATCCACTTGAACATTAAAAATGATACTTTGTACCACCACTTCTTCATCCATGGGAGGAAACTAAAGAACTTATTTACTCTAACATAGAATGCCAAAACACTTTATAATCTCTCAGCCTTCACTCCATGGGTCTTAGGTTATAAGTGTATAGAAAGTGATGATAGGGAGAATTTAAATGATTGGTCACCTTGAAAAGGAGCAGTGAATTGCAGACTTCAGAACCCAGGATTTCTGTCTCTCACTTTGGAATTCTCCCTTTAATCATTAGCCTGCACTTCCTGTATGTTGGAGAGTTCATTGTTATCGTTTACTCTCTGTTGTGTTCTTTCCCCTCTTTAAAAAAAAAATGTTAAAAAGAAAAAAAAAACCTGAAAAATACTTGGGAACAAATGGAGAGAAAAGGAGAAAAGAAAGGGAAAAGAAAATAGATACCCATTTAAAGAAAAGATGCTCCCTTCCTACTTTTCTCCTTTTATCATGTAGAGGCAGAGAATTTAAGAAAATGGAGATCTGAAATATTTAATTGTTCCTAAAGGCAAAAAGCTTATATCTTCCCACAGATCCATTGTTCTTTATCCTTTGCACATTGTTTTACTCCTTAGGAGTCTGATTAAAATGTTCCACTGTTCTCTGTTAACTGACAAATTTGAATGAGTTCAGTGCCTTGTGCTTAGTACTTATGGAGACCAAGTGCAAGAATGGCCTACAACCTAGAGAGACAAGATTAATACACCCAGGAAACAATTAGAAAAATTTAGAAGACATGATGTAATCAAAAGCTCATTTGTATGGTCCATACAGAAGATAAACACAATAGTAGAAAGAGAAGAGAAAGCAATATGGATTGAAACTGAGGTTTCTAGCTTTAAAAAAATGTTGTGAAGTTAGCCATTGTAGTTTATTTGAGAATATTCTTTTGGATCAATCAATCAATCAACACACGTACCTACTAAGCACCTTCCCTGTGCCAGGAACTTCAGGTAGTTTGTCAGGGAAGGGCACAAAAGAATCCACAGATGACTCCTGACCAGAGGATTTTCCAAAAAGAGATGAGGAAAGCTGAGTCAGAAGTTGCTAAGTGTGCCACTCTCGTTGTGGTAGGGCAAAGTAAACTCCTTTATTCAGTGACTCATAAGAGCCTAAAGTCATTCCCAAATCAAACTTAAATTTAAAGGGCTCTGCATTTAGAGCTGTATGCACAAAATCTTTCCAGGTCATCTAAGTAGAATGTAAATCTTTCAGGATAAATACTGTTCCAAAGTTTGTGTTTTTGTTTACGTTTTGAACTTTGCTTCTCAGAGACTAAGAAAGTACCTGGCATACAATAGGCACTTAATAAATGCTTGCTGCTTTTTATTCTCTTCTAAGACTTGGGTGGTGGTAAATATGATTCAACTTGGAGTTTAGCCTTTCTTATAGAATGGCTCCAAAGCTTAGAGATACAACAGGGAGATATAGGAACAAATCAGAAAGTTGACGGTTTAATCCGAGTTTTGGGCCAAGCTCTGATGAAGATTTTGTATCCTTTTCTTCTTTTCTATTCTTTATATTTTTTCTTTTCTCCATGAACCAGTTCCCCCTTCTTTCTTGAAGAAGCAAGAGAGAAAGCACAGACAGCTTCAATAACAAACTGCATGTGGCCTCTGTTTGGTATTTCAAAGCCATTTGTGTTACAATTTTCACCTGTGAAGCTTAAGGGGCAGAGGGGGGAGGAAGCCAAATACTGGAACAGGCCAAACTTAGGGACAGTTGAAGCGTTTCAGAGTGATAAGAGGAGATTGTGACCAGGTGCTGTGAAGGGCGAAAGCACTTATTTTTCTGTAGTCTCAAGCGTTGCCTGAGCCCTGGTGCTTTTCAAAAGCAGTTAAAGGGCCATTTGATAGAAGGAATACTTGGATTACACACTGTCTGGATCCATTATTGTCTTCAGATCTTCAAGCAGGTGTGTTTAAGAAGGGCCAAGCCTGTTTTCTCCCTCTCTATTTTTTCTTTAATCCTTCTCTTTGGTCAAACATCTCCACCTCTACATGTCTACTGAAGGCTTCAGGCAGACATATTTGCTGCATTGACTACCCAACTTTTAGCTCTTTATCTCTCCTTTAAACCTTCAAATGCAAAACTGGCTTATAGTTACTAGCCTATAGTTTGACTACTTTATTTCTGCCTCACTACTACTTGTCCTGACCAATAATTCTTGCTCTTCCAGTAGTTCTAAATGTCGAAACTATAATACAGCCACTATTCATCAATGAGAGAAGGGCACATAGAATTACGTTTTCCAAGTGCTAGCACAGTAGGTGAACTTTCAGCAAGAATGTATGAAATGGCTTCTTCCACCAAAGCCTGAGTTCCTATATGTGGGTCAGCAGTCTTATGTGCACATGGAATCACTGAACATCTCCTCTGCCCATCTGTACCTGCAATATCTTATTACCATCAAAAAGCATTTATTGAAAACTGATGTGAACCTGGCACTATACATAAGCAATTTATTTTTAAATGAACAGTCTTTCTTCTGTCCAAGAAGAAGCTGCCATCCTAGAGAAGGGATAAAATACCAATGAACTCATAGTGAAAACACTCCTCCACTTCATATATGTTGGAAATAATAGCCTTAATTTGTAAATAAGGATAAAACTTTTGCTCCATAAAGACTTATTTTATATTAATTGTCTTTGCTTTCTCTCTACAACTCCTACCTCACCCACTCCAGGGAAATTAGTAATTACAACAAACCTTTTTTTTTTT
>JAJPUD010021415.1:0-16772 GCA_023553655.1 Myrmecobius fasciatus | reverse complement strand
TGATCTGAAAATCAACAGATATGGAGAATATCTGAAAACCATGATGAAAAATTATCTTAAACGACATCTTTCAAGAAATCATCAAGGAAAACTGCCCTGATGTTCTTGCAACAGAGGGCAAACCAGTCATGAAAGAACACACCAATTAACTCCTGAAAAAAAAAAAAAAACAAAATGAATACCCCAAGATATATTGTAGCTAAATTCCACAATCAAGGAGAAAATACTGCAAGTAGCTAGAAAGAAACAACTCAGATATCAATGAGCCATAATCAGGATTATCTAGGACATAACAGCTTCCACTTTAAATGATCCAAGGTTGTAGAATATGACATTTTGAATCTTCATTTATTGTTAGATATAGTCAAAGACAAAGACAGAGATAGAGACAGAGACAGAGAGAAACATACACACAGAAAGAGAGAAAGAAAAGTCAGAGATAGAGAAAAAGACAGAAAATGACAGAGAAACAGTGAGAGACAGAAAGAGGCAGATAGAGAATGAAAAATGCAATGCTTCTCCATCTTTTTGAAATTTATACTCTATTGTATGTAATTTTGTATGTATGCATGTAAATTTGCAATCTGTGCCATTACCACTTTCCTGGGGAAAAATACAATAAAGTAAAAGACAGATAATTTGGGTCAAAATATAGTCACAAGCTTTGATTCATCAAGGAAAGTAATCATAACTTAAAGTTTGAAATATCTTGGAAATTGTTTTTTCCTAAAACCACTCAATTTCTCTTCAGTGACAATTTCCAAGGATTTGCCTTTCCACCTGAGCAAAGGTGAACTAAAGATTTATTTCAATTAACTGAATCAAATAATCTTCTTATTATTTTGATTATCTTATTCACTTCAGTGGACTTGAAACACACACACACACACACACACAATACGGTAGATAGTAGATAGATATAAATATATATGTAGATTTATGTTTGTGTATTTATATATATATGCATATACATACACATATATATGTATATATTTATATGCAGAGAAAGGTACATGGATGAGATAGATAGATACTTATTATGCTTACTGATTTCTTATGACCTATCCTACCTTGGCTGTACATTGAAATTATTGAATCATTGACCTTATCATTATCCAAATGCTCCAAGTTCATATTCAAGTTTAAATGTTGCAATTCCATGTCCATAAACTCTAAAATACCTTTGGCTCACAAATATCTGAGATTATTCTACTCTTCCCTTTACAAGACAATTTCTAACTTTCTTTATTCTCATAGTGCCCTCCAATACTTCTACTTCTCAATTCTTTAGCAGGATATGAACCATGCAATGGCTATATTTTCTTTTCTTCTCCCTTTTGATCCATTAACAAACCAAATCATCTCTATAATAACCTTCTCTCTGGACTGGTTTACTGTTTATTCAACTGTAAAATGATTAAAAATCTTATATGAGAGCAAATGCTGACATAATATAAAATACACAAACACATATGCACATATATGTGTGTGTGTGTGAATATGTATAAACTGAAAAAATGTTGAATGAGTTTAATATATATGTATGTGTGTATGTGTATATTATATATATGAATATGCATATATTCATATATATGTTTGTATATATGTGTCTTTGTGTACGTATGCTTGTGAATATATATATATATATATATATATATACATACATATATTCTAAATTAATATAAGTTCAATATATTTATAGATACACATATATCTTATCAATTCAGCTACAATATGTTACAAAGCATATATGCATATATGATAGATGCCTGCACACACATATATGATCTATGCACACATATATTTGTTATATAAACAAACATATGTGGGTATACATTTAAGCTTGTGAATATATATGTATATATCATAATATATTAATATGTATTAAACATTTATATATGTATACATATTTTATCTATGAAAATACAATATGATATAAAACATGTATACATACATGACAGATGTCTGCACACACATACACACATGCATATTATATATATGTATATATGTATATGTATATGTATATATATGTGTGTATATATATAAAGAATTTAATGTATATATATATATATACACATGTGTGCAGGTGTATGTATGCTTCTGAATGTTTATATATTTTGTATTATACACACATCATATAAGTGTACATTTAATAATTAACATATATATGTATATATGACCTAAACATACATAATATGATATACAAACACCTATGATATATGATCAATATCTATACACACATACATGACCTTTACACATTCATATATTTATTATATATACATGTGTATATGTGTGTGTGTATGTGTGTGTGTTTGGAAGGAGAAGATGCTCAGGATTTCTGTCTAAAACAGAAATATTTTTTTTTTACATTCACTCTGAGCCAGTTGGGGACCAAACAATAACCAAGTGGGGCTTGGCCTGAGAGCTATTGTTGGTCAGTCAATGACTGCCAAAGTGTTGGGTTTGAGGCATGGTCCTAGCCATAAACCCCAAAGGTTTCAGTGATCAGAGACCGTTGCTTTGCACAGATAACCCTCAGGGAGGCATATGATAGTGTATGTGGACAACAGGAAGGGAAGGGAAAAAGAAAGGAAAAGAAAAAAAAAAGAAGAGAAGGGAATAGAAAAGAAATGAAATGGAAAAGAAAAAGAAAAGAGCTGTTTGTTGCCCAACTGGACAATTCCAATTGGGTCCCCAGTGGGGAAACTCCTACTCCTGCACAAAGAGGTTATTGTTTGTCTGTTGTTCTTAAAGAGGACCATAATATTAGGAAGGTGATTTCATGGCAGGCAAGTAAACTGGAATTAAGTGACAGGGCTGTGCAAAGCCACCAGCCTCACTTAATCCTCCAGAGTCATCCAGTAGCAAGTAATAGATGAGGATGACTGGAGATGGCCCTGGATACAGTGGGAGATCTTTGTCTTTTTTAGTTTAAGGTCTTTAACAGATGATTTGCAGTCAGTGGTTTGACTGAGGCAATGTGTAATCAGTGATTGAGGCTAGGTAAGAAGCCCCCCAAATACCAAACAGCTACTGTTTCTTGATTATGCTGTAACTGTGCTTGCTGTTTCCTTGTCCAAAATAATGTTGAACACAGCTGTTTTGTAGATCTTAAATGTAAGGTAATTAATTCTAGTCCCAGTCTATTTTGAATTTAATCCTTTACATTTCAAATATATTCATTTCATATAGTGTTCTGCTCATTTTTCTACTTCAAAGTCAATTTTGCCATCCTCTTTTGCTTTAGGGACAAAGATAATCCAATTAGTATTCACAGGTTTTCTTTTAATGGTTGTTAAATTTCTGTGCTATCAAATTCTATTGAAAAAGAAAATCTGTACTGTTTGTGCAGTTAAAATGACCAAAACAATCATACCCGCCACATCCTTTCTGATTCAACAGAAAACCTCCAAATTTTTGGAGTCTTATTTGCTCTTTTTTTTGAATGCATGCATTTGTCTGTGTGGTTGCATTTGTGTACATGCATGTATTTTGTGTGTATTTGTGTTATATAAGGCCTCTAAAATTCTATGGCTAAAGTTGCTTGTTTTTGCATGAACTAGTTCCCATTGAAATTTAAAGACAAGTCAATTCTAGTTTACTCAAAAAGGAAAGCTCCCAAACAGCTTTATTAAACTCAATTTTCTTGCCACAACATTACTCTTAACTTTGTGGAACAAGTTTGCAAAGTGAAAGAAATCTTCTCACCTCACTTCTCTACTCTCCTTAAAGACTTCTTGATCAATAATAAGACTGAAAGATGATGTTTTGTAGGCTTGTTTATATGCTATATTGTCAAGAGCCCAAGATGTCCTCTAGAAATCTAAATCCCCTTCTCAGATGGTATCTTCTCATATAGCCATTCACTTCTCACATTTACCCCTTTTTCTGATTGTCCCCACTTTTAAACACAACAATGGAGATAGTAACATTTGTGATCTCAGGTTTTTCTCCAAAATAATTTCTAGGTTTACATAGAAGTTATCTGTTCTCATATGAATCAGCAAATAGGATAGCAGTTTTTAGAGAGTAGAATTCTCAAATTGTTCCCTATGATAAATTCCTGGAATGATAACAAACCCTTCTTTTGTTTCTGCCATAATGACTAGTTGACTGAGATCAAGGAGTCACTAAGTCCCATTTTTATACCCATTTCTGACCATTACTAAATAACATCATCTAATAATACTTAGGCAGTAAAATGGTCTTTATCATGTCAACTTGAATTTTCTTTTTTTCCTTTTCCTTACCAAAAACCTCAGCCAACAATTAATTTAATTCCAAAGAAAGAAAAATGATGTTGCAGTCAGAGGTCTTAATTCAAATCACTGTTTTGAAACCAAAAGATACTTCTATTTCAGGACAAATTGACTTACCTTGAAAGTCAGGAATCTTAGACTCAAAAACCATTCTGACGCTGTATCATTTGTACAACCTTGGACAAATAATTGAAACTCCATGGGGCTTCATTTTCTCACTTGTAAAATGAATAGTTCAGAGTAAATAGCTTCTCCAGTCCTTCCACAAGATTTATGCTCCATTTGAAGAGTTGCTGATGATAAGTTCTTTCTTCCCTTTCCCAAGTTCTTACAAACTCTTATGCTATACATTTTCTTTTTTATCCTTGATATTCTCCCCATCCTTCAAAAACAATTTCATTGTCCTTGACAATGTAGAGCATAAAAATGGGTATCTCAAACTTTCTACCTATCCCTCTAGCATTAAGACAATCTGTTCTCTGTGCCCCTCTGGCTGTTTCTTATTACTTAACAGAAATGTTCCCATAATTCAAGTTTGCAGTTCAATGAAAGATTAACTTGCCCTCCAGGTCTGCTTGAAGTCAGACTTTTTATGGGATAGTGTTGTGATAGGTTTCTAGGATAAACTGGAAACCAATTGATTGACAAATATTTATTAAATTCCTATTACATGTTAGCTACCATGTAAGGAATTGAAGATTTGTCTTTCCCATAATTCCTAGAACAGTAATGGACAAAGAACATTTCCTCATTGAATACTTGTTGTATCAGCTTTAGCTTTATCTGATACCTACCATGCTAAATTCATTCTTCATCAGTTTGAGCTCTTCAATAAAGTCATCTTCTGAAGTTGTGGGACTGAATCCTAAATTCAATTTTGAGAAAGTTTTGAATGAAAATACATGTATTTAGGAAAATGGATTTTTGCCTCTTTTGCTATCAGTACACACATACACAACTAAGAATGGGCTCTTAAGCACTGTTATTTGTACCATTCCATTGGTTTTAACTTGTATGTTTCATTAACTGGTTTTCTTCCACTGTTTTGAAGTGTATTTAGATTATGACTTTCTAACTTGATGAAATGAGTGTTGTTGCACCAAATAGGTTAAAACCACACAAACTTCAACCTGGCATGGACATGGAAAATACTGTTACTGTCTCTCCAACCTTCAGGGAGGTGAGCGAAGACTTCTAGTTCATTAAATAATGTGAGTAGTAATGAGGGTTTACACAAATCAAACAGTGTGTTAGGTAATTGTAATGCTGCTTTGTGGTAAACCACCTGTCAGCAAGCTCTTCCAGCTGAGGGCTCAATCTGCTGCTGTGCCTCCAGGTGATTGCTAATTAGTATAAACTTCATCTGTGGCAGTGTCCCAACAAATGAGGAAAGGGAGTGGTGGGTTTCTCTCTTGGCTCACCAACATTATAGAACACCTGGCTATAAAGCTCAAGACCCCACTGATTCTGTCAAGTAGCACTGGTTTGTAGCCACTGAGCAGAAAACCATTTCCTTCCTCACAATGCAATTCCCTCTACTCCCCTCTCTCTTATATAAATATATAAAATGAATATCTGTATATAGTATTATGCAAGATAAGGAATGTGGAATAGAATGCTAGCCTATTCATGAGGAAAACCTGGTTTCAAGTGACTGTTCTACAACCTACCATTTGTATTAACTCAGAGTGAGGTAGAGATAGACAGACACTGATTGGGACCCTTGATAGGAATTGGTTTCCCTATTTACCCAATCTCCTGGCATTTTTTGGCTTCGTCTCAGCTAGAGTTATGCATTCTGCAGAAAACTTTTCCCAGTCCTCGTTAATTTTAATACCCTCCCTCTGAATTTATCTCCAATTTATCTTGTATATATCTCATTTGTACATAGATGTTTGCATGTTGTTTTCCTCATTAGACAATGATTGAGCTGCTTGAGAGGAGAGACTGCATTTTCCCCAACTTTGTGTGTGTGTGTGTGTGTGTGTGTGTGTGTGTGTGCCGATGTAATCCTCAGCAATTTGCAAGTGTATGTAATGAATGCTTGGCCTGTGGACTCAGAAAACACATATGTAATTACATTTACATGCATGAAAATAGATGTGCTAATATAGATAGATGATATAGATAGGCAGATGTCATAACTATTAAGCTTTTCATCATATAAAATGAGTTGGAGGTATCTAAGTTAAAGTAAACTCTGTTATAATATCTAGTTGACTTCAGATAAGAACACTGGGTTCCATTCAGGTATAAAATAGTTGTTCTTAACAGAGTTCAGCACTGAAATTTGCAGAGGTTCATAACTCGGTTGTTGTGGCAGATGATAGATAGATATAGATAGATAGATAGATAGACGGACACATGGATATATAGACAGACAGATAGATGATAGATAAGATATATAACAGATTAGATTGATAATATATGTATGTGTGTATATATATATATATATATATGTATGTATATATATATGCATGTGTATATATATATATATATATATATAAAACAAACTGACAATTTAATAGACTTTACATCTAAACATGTACAAAGTGTTGGTTGATTGCTATTCTTCATTCTCAAAGATGATCAAAATGACAATAATATAATTAGAGTTGAGTTACAGTGCATTTGACTGACACAAGCTTGTAATGCTCTGCCACTGCTCGGGCACAAAGAATCTGTATGAACATTTGGGGTTACTTCTCTAATTTTGTGCTTTCTTCTGAGCTAATTCAATGTGTGTGTATGTATACATATACACACACACACACACACACACACACACATATATATATATATATGTATACATAGGTGATATATGCATGAACATTATGTACACATACATAAAATATACATGTATGTATCGTATAACTGTTATATCACATATATGTTTAACACCTTCACTTATATATTCATATATGCATGTATGTACAATATCATAAGCATGTGCAGAATATGCTCATATACCCATGCATTTGCATACTATAGACATGCATGTGTGCTTGTATATGAATGTACTTGTGCACATGAAAATATAATTAGGCAATATACTAGATAGAGTGTTAGGACTGGGTCAGGAAGACGTGAGTTCAAATGCAGCATCAGGAAACTCATTAATTATGTGATCTTGGGTAAGCCAATTGACCTCTTTTTCCTTCAGTTTTCTAATCTGTAAAATGGTGATAACTCTTAGAGTTGTTGTGAGTTCCAAATAAATTGAAAAACCAGTAAAACTCTTAGCAGAGTGCCTGACATAGTAAGAGCTAACTCAGTGTAAGCTTTCTGTTGTTGTTAAATGCATATGTTTAAAGATGAGAGAAAGGATATTTCATTACAATCAGTTCACTTTATGCATTTAAAAAATATTTTGTAAAGCAGACCATCAGCTATACCAGGAGCTCATAAGAGGAAAAACAGACAAAATTTCAAAAAGTAAAAATCCCCAAATTTGGGGTAACTAATGGTATTCAAGTAGCTAGGCCTTCATTGCTGGCTCTATTGTATAGTTTTTATTCACAGAAGCCTACTATTCCTATTGCCATAACAAAGTCAGAAACTCTAACAAGCCAATAGTAAAATTGCATAGGATTATAGATTTTAGACCTGAAAGTAATTAGATATATTATCAAAAATTCAATTTCCTTATTTTGCATATAAGTAAACTGAGGCTGAAAAATCAATTTATGAGTCTAATAAATAAGTGATGATAAATATCTGAGTCAGGGATTGGAACTCATGTCCTATAACGCCAAATCCAATGCTCTTTCTATTATATTATGGTGCCTCTCCTTGCTATCCACAATGGGAAATATCAATATTTCTTTTCCTGAAGGAAAGTTAGACACCAATAAGTGAATAGTTTCTACTAGTGTATTTCCTCTTTTTCTTATTTATTTTAATACACATTATGAGTCATGGTACAAGAGAAAAATCAGAAAAAAATGTGGAAAAACCATGGGAGAAGAGAAAAAAAAAACAGAAAAAAGTGAACATAGCAGGTGTTGATTTACCTTCAATCTCCATAGTTCCTTTTTTGAATGTGAATGGCATTTTCTATCCAAAATCTATTGGGATTGCCTTGGAGCATTAGCATATATTCTACAGACTTTTTTTTTTTTTAAATTAGTCCATCTATAAGTATTTATCAAGTATATACTATGTGGCAGACACTATGTACACAGAGAAAAAGAAAGAGAAAAGAAAGGAGAGAAAAGAGAGAGAAACATACACATAGAAACACACACACATACAGAGACAGAGACAAGAGACAGACAGAATTAGGGATAGAGAGGGGCAGAGACAAAGGCAAGGAAAAAAGAGGAATAAAGGAAGGAAGGAAGGAAAGAAGGAAAAATGGAGGGATGGAGAAAAGAAGAAAAATTAATTCCCTGATTTTTTGTCTTAATATTAATTTTCTTGAAATGCAACTGTCCCAAAGTTTTTGGTTGCATTCATGAATGAGCACAGAAAACGGTAAGATTGGAGCAGCTTGAGCTAAAAAAGACAATATGAATCTTTGACTACATCTGAAAATTAGTCAGATCTTCATAAAGTACAGAACATGCCCATTGTGACTAAACTAATTATCCATGGAGTTTTGATGATACATCTCTTTGATGAATGACTTCAGAAATTTAGATGCAATATTTACGCTTCATTTTCCCCATTTGCTATTTGAGTTAGTATTCTGTAGTGTTGCATTACCATTGTCCAGTTTTCAAAGAAGTTAAACTATTGATATATTGTAGTAAATCTCATTTTGAAACCAATCGAAATGTTATGCTATATAAGCACAAACTACTTTTGACTTTAGTCAAGGATATTCAGATAAAATTACTTTTGCCCTGAAAGAAAATACTTAAGATAATATGCTATTGTGGACATTGCTCTACTCTTATAATCAGGAAGAACTTGGATTCAGATCTTACTTCCAACCTTAACAATCTCTATGACAATGGGTAGGTCACTCTACCTGAACCATATTTCTCTCATGTGTAACATAATGACCAGAATAGCTGTATTTCTGACCTTAAAACAGGATGGCATTACTTTGTTACCAGAAATAAGGAGTCCTCTTCACCATTTACCACATAATGACTGTGTGATTCTAAGAAAGCTGTGTAATCTCTAGGCACTTTAGACAGCTCTTTAAGATTACAAGTAGCAGAGAAGATATTCACCTCTTTTGCTGGTAGGATTTTCCTTTTTCAGTATTTCTTTTTATCAATGAAATCACAAATTCACTTATCCATGTTCAGTACTTAAAATGATTATTTTGAAGCTCCACATAAATGATAAATTTAATGTAAATTTAAACAAACTTACTGTGCAAATATCATTTTTGTTATTTTTGTTATTTTCTATATGATGATTTAACAAATGTTTATATCTTTCATTAATTACAGATGGAAAGAGAGAGCAATCATGTCTCATGAAGAAATAAAAACTCATTTATAATTTTGTTTATTGATAAAATTCCTAAAGTTTGAATATTGTATGTTATTTTAGTCACTCACATCTTTTATTCATATATTTACTTAAGATGATAATGATTAAATTGTTAGTGAAATATCTAATGTTATGAAAAATAAATTCATAACATACTTACAAAGGAGAAATTCAGCATACATGCTCCCTCAAACACCATAGTTTTCTAGTTCCTCAAATTATTAATAATCTATGACTTACACTATCGCAACTACAGAGATGGTCATATCATTGATTTTGCTATCACCCACATATTCACCACATTCATGGTCCATGTTCTGGAACTCTTAAATTCTTTTTTTTGTTCACAATTTGATCTCATCCATAAACACCAGAAGTTTTTACTCTTGCTATGCTCTCTATTCCTCAAATTCTCCGTTGTTTTCAAAGTTATCTAGCCTACATTGGCTATACTATAATGCTATTTCTAACTTGATCCCACAATTATCTAGTTCAACTATAAATATTCTTCTTTTAAGACTCTTATTCAAAGGCCAATCTTGCCTTGCCAAATCTCAGACTAGGATTATACTTTTCATTCTCTGCCTTCCCACCCATTCAGGTTCTCCTGACAAAGCTAGAGAAAATCATGAAACTATGATTAGCCGGTCCAGTACATATGCACATTACATAATTATGCTAGTCAATGTAACTTTTTTACACTTTCTTAACTGACGATCTCATTAGCAATAGTTGATTTACTAAACATTTTAATCCCTTCTACAGTCTTCCATAATTCTTCCTCTGCTTTTCCTGTCATGTGAACCATGCTTCATATCTCACTGAAAGAACTGAGACCATTTTCTGAGAGTTCACTATTCTCTCTTTCCTCTATTTCACAACATTTTGATGCCTTCTTCAACTATCTCCTCCTTCACTTGTATCTCACTTGAAAATGTGATAGTTCTTTTCAAGGCAAACCACTCTACATGCACAAATGAGTTTATTTCATATTTTTCCTCAACAGATTGTCCTCACTCTGTCACACTATCATTAATCTTCAACTTTTCCTTGTCTAGGCCGCTTCTATTCTGTCTAGGCCCATGTCTCTTATGTCCAAAATAAACAGTAAACAAATAACAATAACAGCAACAAAAGCAATTGATCCAAATATCCCTGCTATCATATTCTCTCCTTCCCTCCCTATCTGTGTCTTCCGTCCCCTCTCTCTTCAAGGTAGAGCAATGATTTCTTTGTCTTAAGTCTTAAAGTTTACATGTTGAACATAATATTTTTGTAGCATTTTACCATGATGTAAAATTACAGAAAATAAACAAAAGTGTCAAAGTGTGGTTTGTTTCTGGGAGAGCAAAGATTGAACATTTTTAGCATTTAACTTTTTAGAGATGGGCAAGACTCAATTTGTCCTTCATTATTTTTTTTTGCTATTTTATTTGTTGACATCAGCTGTCATTGGGTCAATAATTGTTGTAATACTTATGATACAAATCCATTTATCCAGTCCTGAATCCTAATCCCAGTATTTCATTTCCAACTATTAGGCATCTGAAAAAAATATCCTAAACATATTGAATTCAACATGTCTAAAATTGAGCTTAGCAGATTTTATTCCACACATTCCTTCTTCCTGATTTCCATAGTACTTGTAAGAGTACTACCCTGTTCCATGTTACTTCAGGTTCAAAAGAGCCTTTGTTCTTTTGTGAGAAAGCATCAACACTCATCTCTACTCTGGCACTATGATCAGTGTGCCCACTGCTCAACTATTGCAAGTGCTAGCCCTCCTCTTGATTCTGAAACTGAGGGAATGTTCCCTGAACTCCCACGGTTAAAAACAAAAATGTGCCACTTCACCCTGGAACTGTGATCCATAGATGCATATGAAAAAGAAATATTATGTTTCAAAATTTAAAATGTTCAAATGTTCCCCCTGTAATTACTTTCACATTACCCTAATATTAACTCAAATCAATAGTTTTATTATTTGCAGAAGAATTTAGATATATATCATCTGATATTCACAACAAATCTATAAGATAGGGAACATATTATTTATATTTTACAGATGAAGACATTTAGGTTCATAAATGTTGAATGATTTGTCTGGAGTCAAACAGATAGTAGTGAATTTGAGATAATATTCAAACCCAAAACTTCCTGACTCCAGATCTGAAACATCATTTGTTATGCTGCACTGATGCAAATCAAGTGAATTGCTGGCTTTCAGTAAAGAAGATATTATTGGAAAGAAAAGAAGGAAAGTAAGAAAGAAAGAAAGAAAAAGAAATAAAAAGGAATGAAGGAAAGACAGACACACAGTCATGAGGTGGGAAGAAAGGAGGGAGAGAGTTACGGAAGGGGGGAAGAAGAATGTAGGGCAAGGAGGGAAGAAAAGAAAGAAGAAAGGAAGAAGAAAAAAAGTAAGCAAAAGGATGCAAAGAAAACACAATCTTAGAAATCTTTTCCTTTCCAGGTAAGTTTTAATTTTTTTCCTTTAAACTTTGTAACATGTTTAGAATGTATATTTTTGATAACATTAACAGGGCAATTTTGTGTTTAAATCAGATCACTCAGGTCTCTATTACAGTAGTGAAAGGCCAATGCTAGTCAGGAAGGCACTCGAGTTCAAATTAATTTCTATCTCAAAAGAACTTATAACTTAAAAAAAAACACACAGAGTTTTCAAAAGCTATTAAATATTTCAAGGGTGAAATACATTAGCAATTTATGACAATCATATCCTTTTTTCTGTAATCACATTCCCTCCCTGACCCACCTCATCAAATGCCTAGACTTTAGTGGTTGGCTTTCTCCATATATATTTTTTTTATGTAGGTCATCTTTGTATTAGCAAAGGCAAGTAACAAATACTGAAAACTCCCTGCCTGAGAGCCTGCCCTGGAAAGCAGGATTTCAGAAAATCAAATCTCGTCTCCATCAGTAGAAGACACTTTCTAGCACACTGTCATAAATAATGACAGTGAAATTATCTGATATTTGCTTCTCTTTTTTTCTCCAAATGTGAAAAAAATTGCATATTTGAAACTCTAAAGAATCATGGAAAATGGATGCAAGAGGCTTCATAGTATAGTAAATTGAGGAGTAGTTCTTAATCTAGATTTCTAAACCCCCTATGAATACCAGCTACCTGTATGATCTTGATCACATTACTTCTACTCTTGTCTTCTCATCTCTAAAGTGAAGTTTGGTTTAGATAGACTTGGAGGTCTTTTTGAACTGTAGAAATGTGATGTCCTGAACTTGGGACATGTTAATATAGTTCTGAGAAGATGAGAAATTATGTCATAAATATTTTATATTATATCTATCAACAGCTGTCTACAAAAAGAATAAGAATTAGATAAGCCATCTCAAGTTTTTTATTTTATTCCAACATTTTTCTCTGTCCTTCTTTGACAAAAATAATATTGTGAATAGGCCCACTTATTATGAGAAAATAGAGTTGATGGTTGAAATGTACAATAGGAGAAAATGTTGAGTGCTGCATAGTATTTCTTATTCAGCCAAGAAATTGAAGGATGGGACACTTCTCTGGAAGTTAGGTGAGACAGATAACAGAATAATCAAATGTGAATGAATGGGGGGGGGAAACAAGGTGTTGTTCAATGATATATTTTATAAATGTATGTTTGACTGTCTAAATCAGAGAAGTAGCTATGTCCATGATCTCTTGAATAAGTTAAAATTTCAGTGGAGGAGAAACCAAGGTCAAACTTAAGTATATAATTTAATGCTAGTTGATGGGTTTATCCAGACATTTCTTAGTGTTAGAGGTTTAGAAAAGGCTTTAACTCACTCTGTTGAAATAATTTTTTATATACAGTAATTTTATTCTCTTTGATTTGGAATAGAAACTTTAGAGGTGAGCATCATATTCACTGATACATTTCAAGAAAATCTATTTAGTAGTAACTAAAATATTCTTCACTTTCTTATTATAAGTGATTAGTGTGATATTTTTGCATTGTGACATTCTGGGAAAGATTATGAATGCCATAAATTTTGAAAAAGGAAAAATCATGATAAAATAAAATAAAAAAACATAATAAATGCAATTTTCCAGAAACATTAAAATGTTTTTTTGTATATATAAATGAATATTTGAAGTACTATGATGTGAAAAAAGGGATAATAGACTTTAGTTTAGGTCCAGAGCAGAAAGTTCGAAGTAATGATGCAAAAGCAGCTGGGTGGCACAGTGGAGTTGGGGAGACATATTTCTGAGTTCAAATCTGGCCACAAACAATTATTATGTGACCCTGAGCAAGTCATTAACTAGCCTTTTCCCCTCAGTTTCCACATCTTTAAATTGAGATACATAAAGAAATGGTAAACCAGTGTCTTTATCAAGAAAACCCCAAATGGGATCAATAAAAAGTACAAGTTATAAAGAGGGAAAATTTTAATGAAAGAAAGCAAAACTTCCTACCAAATCAATTCCTTGAAAAGTCTGATGATCTTTCTTGGAAGGGGCAGGTTCATCCCCACTGAAGAACTTCAAGCTAATATTGGTTGTCTTTTTCCCACTGATATTGTAGAATACCTTGCAGTAAGATGTGGGTTAAAGTAAATGAATTCTGAGTTCTCTTCCAATTCTGGAATTCAGTGATTCTCTGAATCCTCATGGGGAAATTGTTGCCAATTCTTTGGTTACAGACACCAAGAAATCATAATCAAAATAAGAATTCAGAAAAAAAAGTCCAATATTGACCAGAAAGGTCAACCAGAAGTAATAGGAATTAGATCTGGAAGAAACCTTAGGGACCTCACTCTCTCATCTTACTTAAGAGTAGGCAAGACCCTGAGAAGCCATGTAATTTGTTCAAGATCATATCAGAGGCAGAGCTGAAAACAACACTCAGATTCTATGGCACAGTCTAAACTTGTTTATTGAAATGTGTTCAACTTGGCTGTTCCATTACAGATGTGCTAGGAAAAGTGGGAGAAAAATTAAAATTAAAATAAATCATAAATGAACTACCAGTTTCAAGACTCAGTGGAAGAAAGGAGATGATATTTTACAAATGAGAAAGAATAATTTTCATTACAAAAAAGTAAAAACAAATACACCCAACTAATTAAGAAAGAAGGTACTGAACAATATTTTTTATGAGATAAATGTAGTTCAGAATCCCAAATCAGGAAAGTATAAAACAGAGAAAGAGAATATAAAATGATAGAGCTTTATAATACACAGTCAAATTATATGAATAGGTGGTTTTCTAAATTATACGAATAGGTGGTTTTCTAAGAAATTCAAGCTCAAGTAGTCATAGGAAAAGTTTTCTTAATAATGGGGACACCTCTCAAAGTGGTAAAAATGACCAAAATTAATAGCAAATGTTTAAAGGACGTAGATTCATTATTCACTGAATTCATTCTTATTGAACTTATTCCTTCAGCTTATATATATAATCAGAAAATAACTTCCGTCAGTAATGTCCCTAGTATTGAAAATGAACTAGAATTTGAAAATTTAAAAAAGTCCACTGATTTTTTCATCTCCCAGCTATTCTTTAACAGTCCCCCAGAATTCAAAACACACACCCTCTCACACACAAACCCTCAAAAACATAGATTTGATTTTTTCCTGGTGATCTATATTAAAACATAAGTCCTCCTGGATCCAGGATTTGTGTGATGTATTTTCTCCTTTGATACTAAAATCTATTTCTGCCTTGGATCCACATAGGTTAGGGCTGTATTCAGTGTTGAGGGATTTTTCTACGTAGAAGGTTGGGCTCATTTTCAAACAATTTTGGCTCTTTACTTAAACATATTTATATTTCACCTGCCAATTCCAAATACATCCTTTATATCTATATCAGAGATTGAGCTCTCTGCTCCCCTTCTCAATGATATTCCCCCAATTCAGAAAGTACTCACTCTATTAAAGGCTGGCAAAAATCATTGAATCAAGAACCTCTAGACCATGTCATGGACTTGTTGTCATACAAGAATATATTAATTCAAAGGTCAATATTCAGTCACACACTACGAAAAGTGAGTAATATGCTTTACTTTAAGCTCATATATTGGAACCCTATCCTACTCTACATTCCACATGGGTAGTCACTATGCTTCTGAAAGTTGACAAATGTAAAGGGGTTGTGGATTTTCCTTCCATATCTAATGAAAGACATTTCAGTCCTGTGTGCTATATGTTTGGATAATAAAATAGATCTGTGTATCAATTGTAGCGTACCATGCTCTTTAAAGTATAAGTGCATGTGAACCTAAAGGCATTGCAAAGATGCATAAGGAAAATTAGTATGCTGAAACATTATAGAATGCAAAAAAAGCAAGAGATATTTGTCCAAAATATGTAAGATAAAAAAGAGCTAAATCAGTCATATAATGACAAAAAAATGATAGACTATGGTTCTATACAATTACCTACAAAAATACACACATTCATAGATGTAATTTACTTATTGTTGGGTAGATCCTCTCTGGAAAATCATTTAAGGTGAGAATGTATGAGTGGAAATATATGTTCATGTCTACATGAAGGGCATGTATAAAATGGATCATGGGTTTATTAACAAAATAAAATGAGGATAACCATAATTATTTGGAAACTATGGCTCAGATCTCTCACCTGCTTTACAAAAAGAAAAAAAATTAGTATAGTTGTTTTAAGAGTTTTGTGAACATGGCAGATTTTTAAACATGCCAACTACAATGCAGGATTGTTCAAAGTAATTGGAAAGATTTTTATTCAAAGATGTCACTCCATGTAAAAACATTTATATAATGTTGAGAGTTCTATATATCCCTTAGTTGAGGAGTACATTTTCAAGATCTGCCAATTTGTCAAGTAATATAACTTACTTGTCTCTTACAAAAACTGATTTCATATTGTAGTTCATTGTTTTTGACAAAGAGTTAGAAAGTAGACCTTAAAAGTATTTAGTTATAAGATTATAAGTTTAAAGATGCAAGAATCTTTTTTTTATAAAGCTTTTTATTTACAAAACATATGAGTGACCTTTCAACATTGACTTTGCAAAAACTTTTTTTTCCCAAGCTTTTCCCCTT
>JAJPUD010021414.1:0-23097 GCA_023553655.1 Myrmecobius fasciatus | reverse complement strand
AGACCTGAGTTCAAACCTGGTCTCAGACACTTAATACTTCCTAGCTGTGTGATCCTGGGCAAGTCACTTAACCTCAACTGCCACAGTGGGGGAAGAAAAAAAAAATTATGCCTACATAAAAGTAGATAGCATTTGAAGACTAATGTGAAAAATAAAAATCTAAACAAACTTACCTTTGCAATTAATATTGGCGACTACTTCCTTTCGTTCCACGGTTTCTAAGAGCTTCCTAACTTCCTCAGTATTGCCATTTCTGGCATTATGGAGAAGTTGTTGTTCTGCTTCTGTACTCATTTCTAAATAAAATAAAAAAGAATGTTTCCATTACATGAACAATGTATGTTAATAATGATTAAAAGCCAAAGCTGAATAGAAAATTTGATTTTCAAATACTAAACTCAAGAGAAACATAAGACGTTTACATTCTTACATAAGAATATAATACTTGTAATTCCTAAGAACTTTCTTATTATTGTGGCAGTTAGAAGTATATATAGACAAGAGGGCACAGGTGTAAGTTGAATATGATGGGATGATATTTTAAAAACAAAATTAAATAGTGAGAAAGAGTAATGTAGTGGAAAAAATAAAAGGGAGAGGTAGAATGGGTATCTCACAAATGAGGAAAGAAAGAGCTATGTATAGTACAAGGAAAGATGGAGGAGCTAACAGGAAATGTCTGGACTTTACTTTCATCAGAATTGGCTCAATGCAGGAATAACATACACACTCAATTGGATATAGAAATCTATCTTACCCCATAGGAAAGTAAGAGAAGGTGATAAGAGAAGAAGAGATGCTCACAGAAGGGAGAATGGACTGAAGGAGGCAACAGTCAGAAGTAAAACACTTGAGTAGGGACAGGAAGAAAGAAGAGAAAATAAGTGAGAGGGAGGGAGAATAGGATGGAGAAAAATACAGTAAGCAATAATAACTTTGAAATAACTCTGATAAAGGCCTCATCTCTCAAAAAAAGAGAAATAAGTTATAAAAATAAGAGCCATTCCCCAATTGATAAATAATCAAAAAATATTGTTTTCAAATAAAGTAATCAGTTATCTACAATCAAATGAAAAAAAATGCTCTAAATCATTACCGATTAGAGAAATGCAAATTAAAACAAGATTGAGGTACTCCCACACCCCTATTAAATTGGCTAATAGGACAGAAAAGGAGAATGATAAATATTGGAGAGATGATGGGAAAATTGAGACACTCATAAACCATTGGTGGAGTTGTGAACCGATTCAAGCATTATGTAGAAGTAATTTGGACCTATATCCAAATATTAATAGGAGCTTTTTTTCTGGTGAGAAATCGAGGGGACATGCATCAATTGAGGAATGGCTGAACAATTTGTAGTGTGATTGTGATAGTAGTGAATACTACTGTATTATAAAAATGATGAGCTAGATGCTCTCAGAAAAATCTGGCAAGACTGACATGAACTGATACATGAAATGAGAAGAACTAGAACATTGTATACAGTAACATTAACATTATGAGATGATCAACTATGAATGAATTCACTATCCTCAGCAATAAAATAATCCAAGACAACTCTGAAGGATTTATGATGAAAAATGCTATTCATTCCCAGAGAAAGAACTGATGGAACCTGACTGAATGCATATCAAAACTTTAAAAAAAAAAATTTTTTTTTAGATTTTTATTTTGGTCTATGTTTTCTTTGACAACATGACTAATATGGATGTTTTGCCTGATTACATATGTATAATCTGTATCAAATTGCTTGCCTTTTCAATGAGGAAGGTGGGAAAGGAGGAAGATAATTTGGAACTTAATTCTTAAAATAATTTTTGGAAATTGTTTTACATGTGGAAAATAACTGTGGAAAAATTGTGGAAATTGTGGGAAAATTGTGGAAAAATAAAATATTAAAAAAATTTTGAAAAATAAAAAAAGAATAACTGGGGAAAAATAATCACTATGTTAAAGAAAATAAAAATACAAGAACAATCTCAACAACAAAAATGAGGAAAAATAAGCTCAGAAAGATAACAAGATAAAAGAGACACACAAACGCCACATTCTTTAGCACTATCAATAAAGGCCAAGAGGAACTAATTTTTTAAAAATAACATTTATATCTGTAACCCAAAGAGACCATAAAAAAGGGAAAATAACCCATATGTGCAAAAATGTTTGTGGCAGCCCTTTTTGTAGTGGCAAGAAACTTGGAAACTGAATGGATGCCCATCAATTGGAGAATGGCTGAATAAACTATGGTATATGTCATGGAATATTATTGTTCTGTAAGAAACAACCAGCAGAAGATTTCAGAAAGGCCTAGAGAGGCTTACATGAACTGATTTTAAGTGAAGCGAGTAGAATGAAGAGAACACTGTACATAGCAACAAGATTATGTGATCAACTCTGATGGATGTGGCTCTTTTCAACAATGAGATGATTCAGGCCAATTCCAACAGACTTGTGATGGAGAGAGCCATCTGCATCCAAAAAGAGGTCTATGGGGACTGAGTGTAGATCATAACATAGTATTTTCACCTTTTTTGTTTGCTTGCATTTTTTTTCTCTCATTTTTTTTTTACTTTTTGATCTGATTTTTCTTGTGCAGAATGATAAATGTCAAAGTATGTTTAAAAGAACTGCACATGTTTGCTGTCCAGAGTAAGAGGTGGAGGGAAAGGAGGGAGAAAAATTTGCAACATGGGGTTTTGCAGGGATAAATGTTAAAAACTATCTTTGCATGTATTTTGAAAATAAAAAAGGAATTACCAAAATGAAAATAAGAAAAAATATATATATATATAAGACACAGCATAAGCCATTTCCTTTTGTAATCCTCCCAATTACTAATGTGCCCTTTCTTAGGAAAAAAACAAAAAATAAAATTTACAAATTTTGTTTTCATATTTATTCCTTCCATATATTTATATATGTACCTATTGTTTCCCTCAATGGATCATAAGTTCTTTGAGAACAGTAACTGTTAAAAATCTTTTATTTTTGTATCCTCAGAACCTAGCAATGTATGGCACACAGCAGATGGTTAATGCATGCTTGTTGACTTTTGACACATTGGTTAAATGTCAGAATTAGAATCCAAAACAAATGAATAGCAACAAAAAAGAACTTGACAAATTATTAGAATTAAAGGCCAAATCTAATAAGATGAAATTTAAGGAGGATAAATGTAAGGTCTTGCTCATGGGTTCAAAAATATCAACTGTACAACTTTAAAATATGAAAGGCATGACTAGATAGGAGCTTTACATGCTCTTCTCTACATCTCTGTCCTTAATTCTCTTCTCATCTCTGTCCTTAATTCTCTTCAGTCTTCTTCAGATCATCCCCTCAATTATACTGCCTTCTCTCTCTAATCTACTGGCTCACTGAATCCAAATATGCTTAAATCTCCTCTGTCTTCAAAAAACCTTCACTAAACTCTACTATCCCCTGAAGCATATCCAGACAGCACCCTAACTTACTGGTTGACTTCTTCTCTCTTCCTCCCTCCTTTTCTGCTTTTCCTCCCTCTCTTCCCCTTCCTTCTCACAAATTCTTAAATCTTACTCAAATTCTTAAAAAATGTTGTCAATATTTTATTGCCTTTACTTCCCTTCCATTCACTTCAACCTTTTGAAACCTGATTTCTGATGTCATTGACTTAAAAATTCTCCAGCAAACTCTTAATTACTTAATCTCATTATCTTTTTTCAGTTCTTACTCCTCTTAACCTTTCTGCTCCATGATTGTCCCAGACTCAAGTCTGACATAACTAATTGCCTACAGAACATTTTAAACTAGATGCCCTAGAGAGACAGTGAAAATTCCAATATGTCCAAAGAACTCCTCATCATCTTTCTAAAATCCTAAAATCCTCCCTTCTACCAGTAGACCTTATTTTTGTCAAGGGTGCTACCATTCCTAGCAGTCTACTACAATCATTATCTCAGCATTATGCTGCACAATTATTCATATTCTCTCTCTATCTCCCTTTTTCCTCCCTCCCTGCCTTCTTTCCTTTCCCCACCCCACCCCACAATCTTGCCATTTCTACCTCCACAACTGCCTTCACATCTAACCCCTTCTATATTTATACAGCCACCATCTTAATTAATACCCCTATCACTTCTCACCTAAACTATCCCAAAAGCCACCCATGGGTCTCTTTCCACTCCAATCTATTCTCCCCACAGTTGCCAAAGTAATTTTCCTTAAGTAAATCTGACCATATCACTAACATACTTAAACTACAGTCACTCCCTCTTACCTTTAAGATCCACTCTAAAGTCCTTCACAACCTAGGTCCAACCTATACTTCTATACTTATACAGTACTTCCCTCTCCGTACTTTGTACAGCTAAATTGTATTTGTCTCCAATTCTCATATTCAGTACTCAATATTCCATCTCTGTGTCTTTGCATTGGCCATCCCTCATGTGTGGAATTCATTCACTCATTTCTACCTCACAGAATTCTTCTCCTTTTTTCAAGAACACTTCAAGTACCATCTTTTATATGAAGCCTTTCAGTATTCCCCATTTGTTAGCACATTCCTTCACTGCTGCTTTGAGTGAATGAGACAGTAACTGGTGATGGAAAACAAAAACAGAATCACTTAAGTTTTGTTGCTATTTTCTCTACCAAGGAGAATGACCTTTGCACTGAAAATGACAGAACAAAAATAGCTAATAGAGAGTTGACACCTAAGATAAGGAGAGAGTAAAAAAGCATCTCTTGCTCTTGAGGAATTCAAATCACCTGACTCAGATGAGCTATATCCTTGGGGACAAAAATAACAGATAGATAAAACTGATGAACTCAATTAGTCATCTTTGAAAGAGGGCAGAGTCACGATGGCACAGAAGAGGTAGCAGCCCAAGCAAACTCTCCCAACATTTCCCTACAAACAACTTTAACACAACTGGAGCCCATAACCAAATGATTGTGGATCCTAAAATCAAATTATTTAGGTATATGTTGATATGTTGCACTGAGACACCCTAGGTTAAGCTCTTTTTCCAATTTGCCATACTCCCCCTTTTATAAACGTCAACAATAAAACTGATTGTGTCAATGGAGGGCAAATCCTGCAGCTTCAGCCACATAAAAGGCTAGGTCTACCTTCATACAATAGTCTTTGGTGTGAAGGAACACAAAAAATATGTTTAAGTTCCTACTATGTACCAGAAATTTCTTGACCTCTCTATATCATACTTATCATAGACTGGCATCATATAGGAAGCCTACAAAATTATCAATCTAGTAGTCTTTGCTCCACTGTGAAAAGCTGGTTTAGTTTTAACATGCTGCTATACCATAAGGGCTACCTCCCATATAAAACCTTTCCTTATCCCTTCAACTGCTAGTGCCCCTTCAAACTACCTTATTTTTAATAACTGTGCATGTGGTTTTTTTTTTATTCAGTATACACTAAATATATTATATTTTTCTCCTCCATTAGGATGTAACTGCTTGTGAGTCAGAATTGTTTCATCTATTTGTATGTCATATAAACAATATGATGGCAAACTAAACGTTTTTTCTACTACCCACAACCTCTAAGGCTTCTTCAAAACACAGACTGTGTTAAGGAAAAAGCAATTTCAACTGTTTTTTATGTTCTATGATATTCAATCCAAAAAAAAAGTAAACCTACTCCTCCCCTTCACAAAATTCAAGAACTCAAGTTTAATTCACTCAGCACTCCTCCCCCACTTTCTACAATACAAGTACTAAGGCTGCACTAGTAGACTCAAGGATACAACAGAGGATTACATCAAAACTCTATAACTTGTATCTCCCCTCCCCCCACCCCTTTCCAGTGTCATATAGATCCCGAGTTTCCAGGCTACCTAAATTTGCTTGGGCCTCCAAAACCTGCTTGGTCATAGAGTCCTTTAGGAGTAAAAAAAAAAAAAAAAAAAAAAATCTCTAGAAACTTCAACTGGAAACACTAACACTCTAAAGCTCTAAACTGTTGGGGCCAGAGGAAGCAGATTCTGAACTGCTGGTACCAGGCCAGAGAACTAAGAAATAAAGAGAATGGGATAGGTTACCAGGACAGGGCACCACTCTATGAAGGGACCTGTGCAGCATCACACCATGTCTGAGGGAAAGGGCACAGCAATCACTAAGGCAGAGACTTAGGAATAGTAAATATTAAGAACTGTCCAGTGTGGGAAGTGGCTGAGACATTTTGAGATCTAATCCCTAAGGAAACCACAATCAGAGGGGAGGGTCTCAGGAAATAAATGACAAAGAAAATAATGGTGAGAAAAGGACTGAAAATACCAGAGATTTCTAGAAACACTCTCAAAGACCTTAAACATAAAAAGATCAATCTACAAGAAAAACAGTTAGAGAAGGAAATATGATCTCCAGATACAGTCAACAAGAACAGACATAAGTACTGCAAAATGAAAAAAAAAAAAGGATAAGACAAAAGATTCTGTGGAATTTGAAGAGAACATGGAATCTCAACAACACATTATTGCAGAGTGGTTTAAAATAAAAATGACAATTATGAAAGCAGAATTTATGTCCAGTACATCAAATATAATGAGCAAAGGGCAACTAGTTGGTACAGTGAATAGAGTACCAGCCCTAAAGTCAAGAGGACCTGAGTTCAAATCTGACCTCAGACACTTAATACTCCCTAGCTGCATGACCCTGGGCAAGTCACTTAACCTCAATTGCCTCAGCAATAATAATAATAATAATAATGAGCAAAAAAGAAAAACTGAAGTAATGGCAAATCTTACTAAAGAAACAAAAGGGAACAGTAGATTAAGATTACAAATACACAAAAGTAAAGGACAATCTAGAAGAATAAAAAAATTAAAAATACACTTATTATACAAGCAAAACATATTTACTCAGAGAGAATGTGTAGTACAACCTAGGGATCATAGATCTCCCAAAAGAACAGAAAGTAACAAAAAAATCTTAATATAATAAAAAAAAATAGAATTATTTGCTAGCAATAGCATTAGGACAAGAGAAAGAAATTAAGGGCATAATGACAGGTAAAGAAAAGATACAACTATACCCAATGATTTTTTGTTGTTGATGATAATGGCTTACTTGGAAAACTCCATGGAATCAGCAAAGTTAAAGTTACAAAATAAATCTTCAAAATTCAATAACATTTCTATATAATGATACCAAAACAACAGAAGCAAGAGTAGAAAGAGAAAAAAGTACTAA
Organism: Myrmecobius fasciatus; assembly: GCA_023553655.1. Classification (NCBI taxonomy): domain Eukaryota; kingdom Metazoa; phylum Chordata; class Mammalia; order Dasyuromorphia; family Myrmecobiidae; genus Myrmecobius; species Myrmecobius fasciatus. The sequence goes on along the minus strand of JAJPUD010021414.1, from coordinate 15,900 downwards.
ATGCACAAAATATTTGGGGATCAACCCCCGAAGAATAAAAAAATTTGTATATATTCAATTACAAAGTGATCCTCAAAGAAATAAAAAGCAAGCTAAATGGTCAGAACAATATTTAACATACGAGGTAAAACCATTCCAATAAAAATGGCAAAATTACCAAGAGAATACTTTACAGAGCTTAATAAAATAATTTTTAAAATGACTTGATAAGGGGCAGCTAAGTGGGGCAGTGGATAGAGCACCAACCCTGAAGTCAGGAGGACCTGAGTTCAAATTTGATCTCACACACTTAACAATTCCTAGCTGTGTGACCCTAGGCAAGTCACTTAACCTCAAATGCCTCAGCAAAAACCAACAACAACAAAAAACAAAGACTTGATAAAACAAAGTACCTAGAATATCAAGGGAAATGATGAAAGGAAGTAAGGATTAAGGAGGAACAGCACTTCCAGGCATCAAACTACATTATAAAGTAGCACTAATCAAAACCATTTGGTTATGATTAAAGAATAGAGACAAATCAATCATAAAGAAGAAACATGAGAGATTTAGAAACAATAACAATGACTCAGTATTTCATAAAGTGAACATAAGTTACATAGAGGAAAACCCTCTATCTGATTTAAAAAAACAAAAACCACCACTGCTGGAAAAAATGGAAAGCAATCTGATTGAAATTAGTCTTAGACCAATATCTATCACAAAACATTGTGAATGGATGGACCTTAACATTAAAGATCATTATATTTAAAAAAATGGAAGAGAAAGAAATAATACATCTCTCACAGCTATGGGTAAAAGATACATATTTTAAACAATAACACACAGAGACAATTATAAAAGACAAATAGATAACTTTGATTACTTGAAGCTAGGATAAGAAATAAAGTGGTCAAAAAAATCTTTATTTTTAATTTATGAAATAAAACAAGCATTTTTATAACATAGTACAATAGAACAGATGATGCATGAAACTACAAATCTACTATACAGTTGCTATTTCTTTCAAATATAAAACAAAATTATTATGCAAACTTCCCCCCCACCCTAGAGAGATGGTTACCTTTAGACTCAAATAGGTATATATATGTATATATATGCAAAATTACTTCTATTAACTAATTTCTCTGATAATACACAGGGTTTGGTTTTCAAGATAGGTAAGCAACATACACATCTATATCTATCTGCATCTATAGATATGTATATAATAGCCATTACCCAATAGTTAAATGTACAAAGATTATAAACAAATACCTCTCAAAAGAATTGCAAAGAATTCACAACCACATAAGAAAATTTCAAAAACACTAGTAAGAGAAATGCAAATCAAAACAGTCCAGTGGTTTCATCTCATACCCTGAAAAATTGGCAAAACTGACAAAAATTAGCAACATTCAATGTTGTTGGGATTGTGAGAAGATAGGCCTGCTAATGAATTACTGATGGAGTTGTAAAGTGGTATAATCACCACAGAAAGCAGTTTGTAATTATGCAAACAAAATGATTAAACTTTGAAGTGGAGACTTCATTACTGGACTCACACCCCAAGGAAGTCATTGATAAGAAAAAAGTCCCTATATGCTCCAAAACATTTATAGCAACCCTTTTTGTGATAGCAAAAAATATCACATACAAAGATGCTTATTGATTGGAGAATGATTAAATAATTTGTGATACATGAATGTAATAGAATACTATTGTGCTATAAAAAATGATGTGTATAATGAATACTAAGGAGCATGGAAAGATCTATATGACTAATGTAGAGTGAACCAAGCAGACCAAAGAAAACAATATACAGTAACTACAAAAATGTAATTGGAAATAACAATTACATACCAAAAAAATCAAAATAAATAAAATAGAATTATAAAGACTGAATAGGATACAAATAAAGAAGGATACAAATAAAGAGGTGAGGGTCACAAGTATTTCACATTACACATTCTTTTGGACTTTTTCAATGGATCAGTCAGTTGTACTTTTTTTTTCCTCTCTAAAAAATACTTTTTGTCATATGGGAAGGCTATACATACATAAAATATGATGATATAATAAATATAAAATATCAATTAAAAACTAAATTTAAAAAAGAGTATTATCTTAAAGAAATACTTTGGAATACGCATCTGATAATAAAAGACAAAGAACCAATTAAGTTTTGTCCTTATCTACAAGAAATTTTAACCTACACTTTAACCTTATTCAGAGTCAAAACTAGTACTGTGTTTATACTTTAACACAATTAGAGGTACTTATGTCACATAGAAAACTTTTTAATTTTAATTTAATTTTTTTTTTTTTTTTTTTTTTTTTTTTTTTGCTGAGGCAATCTATTGGGTTAACTGACTTGTCCAGGGTCACACGGCTAGGAAGTGTTAAATGTCTGAGACCACATTTGAACTCAGGTCCTCCTGACTTCAGGAATGGTGGTCTCTCTACTGTGCCATCTAACTGCACCCACAGAAAACTTTTAAGGAAAGATTTAGAGCAGAACAAAGGTTCAGCCTCCCCAACATTCAAGTCACATCATAAGAACAAGCAAGCAGTGCCCCACATGCCACAAGTTCACAGTAATAACTGACCATACTGCCTCTAAAAAAACATGCTATGTCTTTCAGTGCCATTTCCAGTATGGCTTCTATCTACACCCCCCTCCCCAGCCACTCCCCTTTTTGGCCATTTTAGGTATGATTTTGAACTATAACCTTTCAGTTAAAAGCTTCCTTTTTAGAGCTTATCTCAGAAAATAAATAAGTCACACTCAAGAATTTTAAATCTTTTAATTCTTCACATTTAAGAATTTAACAAGGAAGATTGAGAATTTGCTCTCAAAAAGTTTAAGATGGGGCAGCTAGGTGGCGCAGTGAATAGAGCACCAGCCCTGAAGTCAGGAAGACCCCAGTTCAAATTTGACCTCAGACACTTAACATTCCCTAGCTGTGTGACCTTAGGCAAGTCACTTAACCCCAATTGCCTCAGCAAAAAATAAAAAAAAATAAAGTTTAAAATCAAAACTTGTGAAATGGGGACTTTCTCTTTGATTTTCCAAGACCTCCAAGATCAAGTTAAACTTCTAAATGAATATAAGGTTTTTTTTTTACCTTATTATTTTTGGTATCTCATGAAATCATTAGGTTTCATTTGGAAGTTCCTTCAGGGTAAGTACTGCTTTTTATCTCTTTTTGCATCCCCAGCATTTAGCACAGTATCTGGCACTTATTTGGCACTTAAAACATGCTGACTAATTGGGCAATTCTAATTTTTCAGGAATTATTTTCTTCAATTAGATTTTTAAAATCTCTTACCAAGCTGTTAATGCTCTGCATAACTTTCTCGATTAGTTCTCACTTACTTCTCCACTTTTTTGCCTCTACCACTCTTCTTTGATTTAAAAAATCTTTTGAAAATCTTTCTTTTAAGAAATAGAGTAGTGGATCAGTGGAATAGGTTAGGTTCACAGGACAAAATACTCAATGACAACGGTAATCTAGTGTTTGATAAACCCGAAGACCCCAGTTTTTGGGATAAAAACTCACTATTTGACAAAAACTGCTGGGAAAATTGAAAATTAGTATGGAAGAAACTAGGCATTGACCCACACCTAACACCATATACCAAGATAAGGTCGAAATGGATTCATGATCTAGACATAAAGAATTATATTATAAACAAATTAGAACAATGTAGGATGGTCTACCTCTCAGACCTGTGGAGGGGGAAGGAATTTGTGACCAAAGACAAACTAGAGATCATCATTAATCACAAAATAGATAAGTTTGACTATATTAAGTTAAAAAGTTTTTGTACAAACAAAATGAATGCAGACAAGATTAGAAGGGTAGCAATAAACTGGGAAAATATTTTTACATTCAAAGGTTCTGATAAAGGCCTCATTTCTAAAATATATAGAGAATTGACTCAAATTATATAAGAATTCAAGCCATTCTCCAATTGATAAATGGTCAAAAGATATGAACAATTTTCAGATGAAGAAATTGAAACTATTTCTAGTCACATGAAAAGGTGCTCCAAATCACTATTGATCAGAGAAATGCAAATTAAGACAACTCTGAGATACCACTACACACCTGTCAGATTGGCTAAGATAACAGGAAAAGATAAGGGTGAATGTTGGAGGGGATGTGGGAAAACTAGGACACTGATACATTGTTGGTGGAACTGAATGGATCCAAAAAATTCTGGAGAGCAATCTGGAACTATGCTCAAAAAGTTATCAAACTATGCATACCATCTGACCCAGCAGTGTTTCTACTGGGCCTATATCCCAAAGAGATCTTAAAGGAGGTAAAGGGACCCACATGTGCAAAAATATTTGTGGCAGCCTTTTTTGTAGTGGCAAGAAACTGGAAACTGAATGGATGCCCATCAATTGGAGAATGGCTGAATAAATTATGGTATATGAATGTTATGGAATATTATTGCTCTGTAAGAAACTACCAGCAGGATGATTTCAGAGAGGCCTGGAGAGACTTGCATGAACTGATGCTGAGTGAAATCAGCAGAACCAGGAGAACATTATACACAGCAACAAGACTATACGATGATCAATTCCGATGGACATGGTTCTCTTCAGCAATGATGTCATTCAAACCAGTTCCTATTGTTCAGCAATGAAGATAGTCATATACATCCAGAGAGAGGCCTGAGGGAACTGAGTGTGGGCCACAACACAACATTTTAAGGCTTTCTGTGAATATTTGCTTGCATTTTGTTTTCCTTCTTAGGTTGTTTTTTTTCTCTCTTTCTAGATATGATGTTTCTTGTGCAATAAGATAACTGTATAGATCTGTATATATATATTGGATTTGTCATATAATTCATCATATTTAGCATGTATTAGATTACCTGTCATCTAGGGGTGGGAGTAGGGTGAAGGAGGGGAAAAGCTTGAAACAAAAAAAAAAAGTTTTGCAAAGATCAATGTAGAAAAATCACTCATATGTTTTGTAAATAAAAAGCTTTTAATAAAAACAAAACAACAAAAAAGCAGAAAAAAAAATAAAATCTTTCTTTTGCTCTTGCTTCAACTCTTCCAAGAAGCTTTGTCTGACATGTCAAATATGCATTTTTTCTTTGAAGTTTTGCTTGTATATATTTTCATGTTACTGACTTCTATTTTGTATCTGAGGCTTCCCAATCACCACAGTAGTTCTTTATGGTCAGATTCTTCTTTTGTTTGCTCAGATTCTTCCAGCCTACTTCTTCACTCTGGACTTTATGTTAAGTTAGGCTCTGATCATTTCTGTTCAGTCTGGAACAAGTTTTCAGGAAAAGGCCTATTCACTGCCCTCTTGATCTGAGCTCTGAAAACTTCTGACTTATATTTGGCTTGTTGGCTTTTATGTGCCTGAATTTTGGTACAATGTTAGGTTCAGTCACTATTTGCCCTCTTAGAGGTTCAGAACAGGTTCTGCAAGTTCAGAGCAAATGAAATGCTGGCTCCCATTTGGTCTTGTTACCTACTCTGGTTTTTCCATCAGATTTCTGTGCTGGGCCAAGAGTTTGAACTGAGTCACCTTTTAGTTCCTGGGCTCAAAGTTAAGCTTCTGGAATTTATTTCAGGCTCAGTACTCTGCTAGACTGAGCCTGGTTGTAGCCACTCCTCAGAGCCCTAGGTCTATGATCCAGAACAGTTGCCACATGGCATCTGTTCCTGCTCCCAGCACTAGTACACGAGTTCCTCTCAGATCTCTCTTGGTGTTTCATGTCCTGGTTCTCTCTTTATTCCCTTTCCATACCTGGGTACTGGAATGCTTCTTATCCGGTTTCTACTGCCATCCTGAGCTCCTGGTCAGGTCCTAAGTGTCCAAAGAAATTTGTCTTCCTAAGCTGACCTAGGCTAGAAAAAAAATGACTCACTGTGACTTCTTTTTGGCTTTCCTAATCAGAATTTGGCTTGGCATGTTTTCTAAGTTGTCACAGAGGAAGTATGTTGGCATAGCTAGGCAAAAATTCTCTCATTCTGCCACACAGACTCCGTAGCCCTTAAAATACCAGTCTGAAAACTTCTAACCAGGGGACTGACATGAACAAACCAGAGCTCTAACATTATCTCTACAGCTATATGGGAGAGGATACATGAAAAAGACAGTGGAGAAGAGAAAGACAATAACAATTAGTATGCTATTATCACAAGAAGTAAGGAGTGAAAGGTGTCTAAATGAAGATATTGGAAAGAAAACTGTAGAGAAGATGGATATTAGAGATGGTACAAGGAGAAAGAACTGACTTTACTTGGCACCAGATGGGAAAAGTTAAGGATAATTCACATTACAGAATAAGTAACTAAAAAGACAGTAGTAGTACCCTTGAAAAAATAGAAGGCAGTCTAGAGAAAAGTATTTTGGACATATTTTGAAACACCAATGTGACAGGCAGAGATAACAGACACGTCTCTAAAGATGAGTAGGATTCAGAAGACAGATTAAACTAGATATATAGATTTGGAAGTCATCTGGGCAGAGATGATCACTGTATACATGAGCTAAAAGGATCACTAACCAACAGGATAGAATGAGAACATAAGAAGATCTAGAACACAGCCTTAAGAAACACCTACTGTCAAGGAGCAAGAAAGTGATGATTCATCAACACCGGGAACTAGAATGGTCAAACTGATAGAAGAACATGAGAGAAATGTCAAGGAAACCAAGAGAGAATTCTGGAAGTGGAGGGCCAAAAATATTAAAAAACCATACATTGGTCATTGAGAAGAAATACAAAGAAAAGAGTCCCAAATGTGGCAGTTAAGAAATCACTGATAATTTCAGTGAAACTTATTTCAATAGAGCAATAGAGTTAGAGACTGATTTTAAAACACTGGGAAGTGGTTGGCACAGAAATAGATGGAGCAAAATTAAGTAATGCTAGGAATTTTGAAGAGAAAAACAGAAGTTATATAGATTGATAACGAGCACATAGTAGGGTAAAGATTTTTGAAGAATGAGGAAAATTTTTTCATATCTGTAAAGGAGCCAGTAGAAAAGAATGATCAATAGTATAAACTCTTGAATCAGGGATTATATCAGGAGTACAAGTAGATGTGTTTGCTCTGAAAAGGCAAATGGAATAAAGCAGGACTGAATGTACAAAATTTTGAGGTATGAAATAAGGGAGATGAGGCAATTTATAACATTGAAAACATCTGAAAAAGGAACTCTGAATCAGGGACAATAAATCAACAATAAATACAGGATTACTATGCAAAAGTAAGGGCCCACTTAGATAAAGCACATGAATGTGTAGTAGATTCAGTCAACATCATTACCATGACATTCTCCAGTTGTGTTCAGAGCATGGAAGAGAAGAAGGCATATGACAGAGTTGAAGACTGGTAGGATGTGAATGCCGTAGCATAAAAGAGCAAAGGATTAAAGCAGACAATTCAATGACATTTGTTTTATACAATTTAAACAATTAAAATACACATTTTTTGGCTATTCTGAACAAGTCACAAACCTTGTCAAAAAAACAGGCAAACCTAAAAAGGGAATATTGATGTTTTAAATCCTATGAAGCTGAAATCAATCTGTAAAAGACAATAAATAGCTCTTAATGGCAAATGCAAGGTACATGTGTGCATTTAGGGTAGGAATGCTAATTATGGCTTAACCTGTTTCCCCTTCCTACCTCTTATTTCTAGGAAAAGTCATCAGCTAAAACGTAATAGCCAAAAACCTGACAAGATCAAGTTAAACAAGTAAGACAGAATCTTAAAATTAACAATAAAAAAGCTAGCCTTTTTATCAAAATAAGGAAAAATTTAAATTGTTAATTCTCAATTCAATTAATCTTTATTCTAAATGTAGAATGAACAGTCCTTCAATAATCCTTTGTATCTTTTCAAAACACACATACACACATATATATATCTCTTTAAGAAATGATATAGTAAGAAATGTATACTATACAATTTATAAACTACTGAAAAAGATATAATCTGCTCATATTATTCTTTATCTCACAAATTCTATTTTGTTGTAATAGCATGCAAAGTGTCATATCTTCAAAATACAGACTTGTTCTGTAGGCATTTATCACTATATCTTTATGGAAGACAGTTTTACAAAACACAATGCATATTTAATTTAATTCTTATAAAATTGTGCAAAATGTACAATGAATGAATCATAGTTTTTCATGAACCTTAATTTTATCAAGCTGCTGTCTGATCATCAAACAAGATTAAGAGCTTTTGTAAGCTAATAATAAGTAAAGGAATGAATATAACTGCAACTTCTCTCCTTTTCTCTGTTCTGATAGAATTGTTAATTTGTGATCCTTTCTTTCAAGACTCAGATAGGTTATCTTTTCCACAAAACTTTTCCTAGTTCCCCTAGATAAGAGATCTTTTCCTTATCAAATATTTTGTAATACTTCCCTTGATATGACCTCCTCAAGCAAGTGTATCTTGCTCACTCTTATATGTGAATTCATGTTTTGTGAAATGATTTTCATCACTGATTTCCATTTCCATATAATTAAATTTCTACAAACTAAATTTCCTGCAAAATACACTTAAAAGAATATGGGTTCTAACATATCAGAATTTGCAATTTCAACATGTTAAATAATAAAAAGCATTCTAGTTTTGTATTTTGTGGATACCTCAAAACAAATATACTTGAAGGAGAAAAATGAATTATAAAACAACAGAATATTTAAGTAGCATTAACTATTTAAAATGGGAACTATTTTTTAAAGTAGTCAATCATAGTCAAGTAATATAGTTCATTTGTTCTGGGTGATGTTTTGTGGTTCAACCTGTAAATCATCAGAAAGTTCCAAGCTGAGGGAAAGAAAAGAGGAAGAGTTAAATGTTGGCTGAGTCATCATATAAGCCAAAACGCAGTAAAGCTCCCCATACTGCTACAAAGTTTTGCTAATTCAACAGGGGTTATTTATAATGTTACCAGAGACCTCGAGACTCTACAAAAGCCGAATTCACATCCAACAGTTACTTTAACTTAGACATATTGCTGAAATTGTTGAGAGGTCCATCAATGCCGGTTCTGTTCTGCACAAGTAAAAGTAAAAAATAAAGGTTTATTACCAACTTCCTCCCTTCTTTCTATAGTTTTAAGTATTACTTAAGTAATTAGCACATGGAGGAAACTATATCCCTTAACCTTTTAATTAACAGAGGAAAAAGCTTTTTGAAGTTCTGATGTAACAACTAGAAATTTTTAGCTAAAAGGCTGGTAGTAATAACCTCCTACAGCAGAATTAGAAAGTAAGCATTATTCGCTCAAAAGAGTAATAATATCTACATGGCACTTTAACTAGGTTTTCTTAATGGAGCCTCAAAACAACTCCTATGTGAAGGTAAGTACTACCTACAGGAATTACTATTTCCATTTCATGGATGAGTAAACAGATGAAATAAGTTGCTCAAGCTGACAGGGTGACATTATTAATTTCAAAGGTGCTAACTGAATCCAGATCTTCTTTACTCTGAAGCCAGCATTCAATTTATTATGTAATACCTCTTAATAAAAAGAATTTTCCAAATCCTGAATAAAGACATTAAGATTTTTTTCTCTCCTACAGAACGCACTAATTGGCAATACTGCAGAAGCTACATGAGAGAATATACAGAAGAAAATTACAAATTCATGGATGCTCTAAGTGATATTTTTTAAAGAGAAGTTTGAAACTATTGCAAAGCCGCGAAAATCTATTACATTTCAAAATATGGGTTTAAAGTTACAAGTTGTATTATTAACAGTTCAAAGTCACATTATGTAGTCTCGTTACAAAAAAAAAAAGAGGAAAGGAAAGGGGAAAAAAGTAAAAAAAAAAAAAAAAAAGTCAGTGGCAGGTAAACTGGTGTAAAGAGTTAAGACACTTTCAAAAGCTCCTTCCAATACATCAAGTCAAATTTCTTAAACCGCATTACCTCTAGTCATAAGGTTCGTAAACAACTCCCGAAGGTGATTTAATGTAGGCTGCACAGCCGCAGATTTTCAAGGGTCCTCTACTCCCCCTCCCCAAATCCACACAACTCTGCTGCTTGTGGGATGGACCCCGCGGGTCTGAAGTGAAACTGGTCACATGAGTAGCTCCTGACTACACAGAGTGAAGGAAAGATCTTCAACCCCGGAGCAAAGGAAAGTAGGGGCGGGCTTCTCTCCCGCCCCCTTACACACAACAACAAACACACGCCAATGCTCAGAAAGCTGGCAGGCACCACCCCGGAGCGCCAGACCCGCAGGGAGCTGCAACAGATACTAACCGCCGGCTACTTTAAGCAACTAACTTCCTGCGGCGCGGCCAGCACACGAAAGCCGAGTTCTCCACCAAGGGGCCGCCCGAGGAACGATAGCGGGAAACTGAAGGCGAGGACGAGAGACAGACCCCCGAGGCGGACGCTCTGAGCAGGGCGGAGACCGGAGGCTGAACAAAGAACAGGAGGTGGGGGTGGGAGTGGGGGAGGGGAGGGGGGCGTCACTGGAGATGGACAGACTGATGGACTCCTCCCTTGCCGCGACACCCCTTGCCCCGTCCCCCTCTGAAAGGCCGTCAGCCTGCTCTGGTTTTTCGTACTCTCAGAGGGAGATGTCGCCTAGGTCGGGACATTAGGGCTCACGTGGCTGGAGATGGTGGTTCCTTCCCTAGCCGGATAGGTCCATTTGTCCGTCCCTCCTTCCTCAGCCTCCGCCTCCGCGCACGCGGCTCTCTCTGCGCGCGCACCGCAGCCTCGTCCCCGCGGTCCCAGCGGGAGCGCGCGCTTCCCCGAACCCCTTTTATTGTCCCACTACCACCACCAACATCTCCAGGCACGTGACGGACCCGGCAGGGGCCTGGGCAGAAGTGGGAGCGCGTGCTCGCCAGCCCGCTGCTCTGGCCTGTCTGGTCCTTCCCGGCGCTTGCAGCTTTAGAAGAGCCCATAAACTTCGGAAAAAAGATCAAGCTTTGGAACCCTTTTAAGACCACACCTTAGGAGACAATGCGCTCACCCCAGGGGAGCTGTTCACTCTGAGGAACCTGGGAAGGCCGTAGACTGCTGCACAAACCCTAGAGGATGGCATGCTGCATCCAAATGGAGTTCAGCTCTGCATGTGGTTCCCAACAGTGCCTTAAAAAGAGGGTTGCCATCATTGGTTCAAATACGAGTCAACTTGGGCAAAACATTTCCTCTCTCTACACCTCAGTTTCTTCATCTGTCAAGTGAGGGAGTTGGACCAAAAACATATCTTTCCGGGTTCAGATCTTTGAGCCTTTGTTAATATTTCAGTAGTGTTCTGGTAGAGTAAACTTGAAGATGGAAACACCTTTCTATTGTGTTGAATGGGAAAATTAACTATATCTGCAGTAAGTAAAGCAGCCTGTTCGGTTTTGTGTTAGTATAACAAGGAAAAAAATATAAACAAGCAAGACTTGGGAGGGAAACTAAGTTCTCATTTTTCTCCTAAGGAGATCAGTGATTACAAAGTTGAGGTTTAACTTCTTTAAATTAAAACATGTTTGAAAGAAACATGGAAAGCATTAAACTAGGAGAACTCTATTTGAAATAATACAAACATTTATAAACTTAAAGATTTGACAGAAACATTAGTACCTGTACTATGCCCTTCTAGCAGTGCACAAGGCCATATAGCAAACATTTATATAACACTTACTATGTGCTTTACAACTGTCATCCTGATTAATTCTTACAAGAATCTAACTCACAACTGAGGTAAACAGGTTGAGTTACTTGGCCAGAATCATACAGCTTGTGTCAGAAATCAATGTCTGAAATCACTCAAGACTTCCTCCCTTCCAGTGCTGTATCTATTATACCACCTGCTAATATGTATTACTTTATATATGTCGATACAGTGTTAAAATGATTAGGAACCTAGTAGCTTTCTCTTCCTATTTCTTCATACCTCTTATAGTAAATTTTTCTGAAGCCAAGAAAAACAGACACCTGAGACAATTGGGAAAATAGTTTTCTTCCTTCCATTTTTGAGATTGTCTCATTTAATGGTTTTGCTTTGCTTGTGAAGATTTGACTGACAAAAACTTAGTTAACTTAATTTGGTGAGTAACGATTGCAGTGTGCAATTTATGTTTCAATTGATCAACAATGTCCCTGGTCTATTTTATTATTATTAATAAAATATGAAATGTGTGGTTGACTGTGATAAACATATAACTAATTACTGTTATATATATATATGTATGTGTATATATATATATAGCCTATATATATTACATATATATATATATATCACTATTATATAACTGTTTGCATGCTAGGGTAACTTTAGCTCAGAAGTACTTTGAATGTGACCCTTCCCATTTTCTTACAATTCCCATTAATTTCTTGCAAAACATAGTACCTGATGCTTGTATCCCCTTTAGTGCTGTCCCTAAGCCAGAAACAACCCACAATGCTTCCCCACTTTTTTTGAACACTTCCTAGGTGTTGGTGGAGCTTTGAAGTGCCAGTAAAAATATACTTCAGACTTGTTAAGTCTTATTGAAAGGCAGATTTTATGGGCTGTGACTTTGGGGAGGGTTGGAAATAAAGACTGACTAAAAAACTGCATGAAAAGTAGGTCAAGTATTGCCAAGCAAATCCGCATAAATTGTTGAGGTAAAGGGAAATTAGATATTCCGTGTGTCTGCATACATTGAACTCGGTAATTATTATAACATCTGGATACCTGCAAGATGTGAGAAACTGTAAAGAATAGAAAAGATACCAAAAAATTGGGTAAAAGCAAACATTTTCCCTGTTTTAAGAATGGAGAAAGATGAATAGTAGAATTGAAAGACCAATAAACTTAACATATAGTCAAGAAAAAATAGAAATAAATGGTCTGTTGGTGAGTAGTTAAAGGAGGAAGCAATGATTATTAGGAGTCATCATAGATTCATTAATAAAAAAAGGTCTGCCAAACTAAAATTGTTTCCGTTTTCAAAGATCTACTATATTCATAAATTAGAGAAATATTATAAACATAAGAAAACATTTGATTACAACTGTTTAAAAATAGAATAAGCTCTTTTTAGTGTCCAAGAAGAGATTAGATAACCATATGTCAAGGTGAATGTCTCTGGAAATAGGACAAATATTTATGCAGTTCTTTTTGTATGCCAAAGAATTGGAAACTCAGAGATGTCCATCAATTGAAGAATAGATGAACAAGTTATAGTATATGAATGTGATAGAATCAAATTGTACAGTAAGAAATAATGAAGGGGGGGCAGCTAAGTGGTGCAGTGGATAGAGCACCAGCCCTGAAGTCAGGACGACCTGAGTTCAAATATGGTCTCAGACACTTAACATTCCCTAGCTGTGTGACCCTGGGCAAGTCACTTAACCCCAATTGCCTCAGCAAAAAAAAAAATAAATAAATAATAATGAAGGGAACAGTTTTAGAGAGACTTGGGAAGATTTGTATTAGCTGATGCAGAGTGAAATGAGCAGAACCAGAAGAACAAGTTCCATAATAACATTATAAAAACAACTCAGAAAGACATGAGAATTCCTATAAACGCAATTAACAACCAAGCTTTGTTTTTCTTTCTTTTTCAGCTGGGGAAGGGAAGAAAGAGATGGCAGATTTTGGCTAATTGAATAAAAGAAAAAATTATTTTAAAAAATCTTGTCAAGAATGTATAATTGAAATAGAAGGTCTTAACCTCTAAGGTCTCATCAAACTCAAGATTATAGGATTCTAAGAATGGCACAGACAATAAGTGCTATATGAATTTCAAAGACACTTTAATAGTGAGGAAAAACTTTAGTTGAGCAATGAAGATAAATGTCAGAAAAGAGATGGGAAGAAATTCCAAGGAAAGAGAATGAAAAAAAAAATATGCCTGAGACATAAGACCAGAAAGGAAAGATAGATCAAATTTTAGAGTTTTAAATGTCAGGTTAAGGAATTCAGACTTTCTTTGAAGGGCAGTGAAGAGCCACTGAGGACTTTTGAGCCATTCATAACATTGCATAACATGATAAATGCTATTTTAAGAAATATAATTTGTTAGAAGTGTTGTACAGAATGGATTGAAGAGCACAGAATCTATAGATAAGCCAATTAATATAAAAATCATTCAAAACTAAAACAAAGAAAGCCAAATATTAGTGATAAGATTACAAAAAGCCTTTAATAATAAATAAATAAATAAAATAATAAATAAAACATTTGTGTAAATAAAACATATTTACACAAATGAGAGAGGCATGGAAAGGCCCTTTTTTAATATGATAAAAATATGTTTTTAAACCTAAAAGCTAGCATTATTTAAAATGGTAAAACACTATGTTTTTCCAGTAATACGAAGGTAAGAATGATATTCTTTGGCATAGAAATCCCAACAACATAAAATAGACAAAAGAAATTTGGGCAAAAATATTGTCAAAGAGGAGACAAAATTATCCTTTCTAAATATTTAGTGAATGTCACAGAAATGTTAATTTTCTAGGCAATGTTGCCTAGAAATGTAGGCAATTTTAATAGTAGTTTTAATAAAGTAGCAAAATATAAAATAAATCCATAACAACCAGCAGCATTTCTACCTAACCTTAATAAAAACTAGGAAGAAATAACAGAATGGGATCTCTCACTCAAAATAATTATGAAAAACTTAGTAGTCAATCTACCAAAAGAGACTTTATGTATATGTGTGTGTGTGTGTGTGTGTATAAACACAATAATAACACTCTTTAGAGCAGAGGAAGAAAAACTATATTTCTATACCAAATCCATCAACCATTTTGAATGACTGCTGGAAGCCAAGGACCCTGCGTGGAATAACATGGTCTCTATATGGGCCTGATTCCTATGTGTGCAAGGCACCGTAGAAAAACACCCACAGAACTAAGCATTCAGGGATGCATTTGGTTAATGATTATCTGCTTAATTCCTGTCCTAGGAGTTCTTAGCATAGCTGTATGTATATACCTATCCATCACAATGAAGTTGAGCACGTAGCCCTTCACCCCCAAAAGTCCCTTTGTACTTTCTGCCCAAATATGAAAGATTTCTCTACTAGCAAAGCATTAAACAAACATAGAGACTGGGAAACTTGGGAAATTGATAGCTTTCCCCAAAAACTCCAAAAGAAATCTCCAGCTACTCCCTCTCATTTGAAATAATTCCAGACCCAATTAACCTTATCTATTGACCCTTCTCTCCCCTATACAGAGCTTACATAAATAATGATATGATGAAAAGAATAGTAAACATCAGTGGTAGATGGATACATTGGCAGCAATTAAGTCATGGGAAAAAATTAGGAGAAACAAGACACTGCATGGTTTACTGACCCCTGCACAAAAACAAGCTATTGTACAAGTGATTAATAAATGGGCTGAGGAAAATAAAGTCCCTGAGAAAATTAAATGTCCCTATTGTAAAATACCTTATGATGATATTAAATATTAAAAAGCATTGTATAAGTCTTGGAATAAATAAATATGACATTTTAGAGAAGCTCATGTCCTACCATACATGACGTGATGACCGCAAGGTACAATTACCTTTAAAGTTTCACTATAACTATATTGTCTGAATTTACTCTGTACATTTCTTTTTTCTAAGAAGCACTGCACCTGAGGTTCTAAGAAATTCTGGACTCCAAGAAAAATTTTGTAATACTAGCCAAATATTTGTCCTATCTCTAATGAACCCTAACTTTGTAAGACTATAAAAACTGGAAGCTTTCGTGAATCGATCGAACAAGCATTTCTGAATAAATCGAACTTGATGACCACGCCATAGAATCTCTTGTACCACTCACCGACTCCAACCATCCATCAAGGACCCTGCTTCCCCGAGGAGGCTGGACCCCCGCAAATGACAAGCTGAAAATTATTTTTTTAAATTTTTAAATAAAGTTTTCTTTTTATTTAAAAATATAAAGAGCATT
>JAJPUD010021413.1:11325-23097 GCA_023553655.1 Myrmecobius fasciatus | reverse complement strand
TGTTTAAAATAATATTCAATTCCACTGGATATGGCTGGTGCCTATCTCAGAATGAGTGTGATTTATTATTTCTTTGCTCTATGGAATAAGCATACTAGCTTGTATTTAGGGTCCTAGGATTCTAGATTTAGGGCTAGATTAGGGCTAAAAGAGACTTTAGAGATTTTGGACTCATAGAGTAGTTCAGTGTACCCATTCATCTCTCCGTTCAACAATTTTACTTTTTTAAAAATTCTTTACACTTTACCTCACTGCTTCCCATCCATCCATCTATTCTTCCATTCATCTCTCCATTCAACAATTTCACTTTTTAAAAACTTGATTTCTATCCTTGCATTTCAGCAAAGGGGCTTGAGTTTGTGGGTAGAAATATTTGTGTTTGATTTAGAGCACAGAAGATTGGCAAGTGTTCAGTGAACTCTGCTGACATTTCTCCAACTTTACTTGACTCCATCCTAACCTAAATTGTGATGAAGCTTCAGTGATATTACCATTGGAGGCACAGAGACTGACCACAGTTTCTAGATGGGTGTTTCACAGATGAAAGACTATGGCAAAACAGCTGCCTCAGCTCCATGGCCCAGTGGCAATAGAAATTCCCCTTCCTGTCCTGTTGCCAGAGTCTAGGATTCTCCTTCTACTTTCCTCCTGGTCCCCATCCTCAGAAGGGCATCCTCTGATAAATAATCACTCAAAACAACTTAAAGCTGCTTTGTCTCTGAAATGTTGAATCTTGCTTCAATTCTTTAGAATTGTAATTTGCTTTTTTTTTAAACTACCTTTTGGGGTAATATGTATTATCTCCATTTTACAGTTGAGGAAACTGAAACCCAGAGTGAGGACTTGGACCCAGGCGGTCTAACCCCTGGCCTATTGCTGTACTACATTACAAACATCATCCTGGATCTCAGATTTCCACACAATATTTTCACAACATGCCTATTCTAGGAAAGTGGCTTCAGAACCCTGTTTAGTATCCATTTATACCTCTATGCAGTCAGTAAAAAAAAAAGTACAGAGGGAGAGGTTTTTACCTTCCTGCTGGTTTCCCTAAAAGCAACTTTAGGAACATTCTGAGGGTTATGAGTTGCTTGAAGGCACAGGAAAATATAAAAATCATAGAATTTAGAATTGGAATGACTTTTAAAGTCTAAGTGAGGAAAAAATTTTTAAAATGTTTTAACAAGTAATTGGAGAATAATAAAATATTATGTAGATATGTATATGTTATGTATATGAAAGAAGTCTAAGTGATCAAACAGTCCCACTCCCTTCATTTTTTATATAATTAAAGCAATGTATAGAGAGAGTGAGAAGCAGCAGGTTGGAATGGAAAAGCTTGGCCCCTGATATCCTGATGATTGGGATCTATCACTTATCTGTGATCATTTTCCCTCTCTAAGTCTTGGATTGTTCATCTTTAAAATGGTAATGATAATCCCTGGACACTTGTATTATCTCCTTCACAAAGTTCTGGGACTGAAGCATTTGGTAAGCTTCAAAGTACTTCATAAATGTATTTCTCTTATTGATTGGCACCCATGGCCTCAAAGGCAGGAAGAAGAGAATCTGGGACCTCTAACCACAAATTCAGGATTCCTTCCATGGCCCTAGACTGAATAAGAGAGAGAGAGAGAGTTTGCTTCATTTGAATATTAGCCTTCTTAAAGCATGAGGCCCCATAAATCTCCAGATGTGGTCTCACCAAACACTTGTATTGTGGTGAGTTAACATCATACCTATTCTCAGGATACTTAAGTTCATATCTTGACTCTGATCCTAGCTGATCCCAAGTGACCATGGGCATGATGATGACAAAAGCACATTTCATTTGTAGAACCATTTTATGCACTATGTTTATTTAAGCTCCACAAAAATATTGTGGGAGAAGTAATTCAGATGTCATTATTCTCATTGTGCGAATGAACAAATAACGTTAAAGGACTGAACTAACTTGCTCAGTCTTGCTAGCCATTATATGGCAGATGCAGGTCTTTGCCTTTAAAATTTGTTCTCCCCATATCATAATGTCTCTCATTTATATGGTGAGTGCTCATTAAATACCTTGATTAATTCAAGGACTTAATGTCATGTCAAAAAGCCCTACTTCCTTCTCCACCATTTCCTTCTCTATCTGCTCTTCTCCTTCCTCATTCTTCCTCCTTTTTGTTTTCTTCCATCTCTTCTTCCTATTCCTTTTCTTTCCTTTTGTTAGACAGGTACTTGGCTCAGAAGAGGCCTGCCAAAGAAGGTCTTGGATTAGTTTTTCATACCATGAGGTAAAAATTATCCTTCAATGATGCTTTGGGAAAGGTTGATGGATTAGGGAGATTTAGAACTTTCCAAACTCTCCTAGCCATGTCATTCATCAATGTGGTGTGTTGAAGCATTTACATATTCAGTTATAAGCTACCTTGCCTATAAAAAGGGAGACTAAAATAGACCAAAAGGAAAAAAAATTGCACTTGGATTATAGAAATGTTCTTTGGAAGAGAGGCCTGTACTTTTCAGAAAGTTCGTGTTTTTATTTCAGACCCAAAGTCATACATCTACCACACTGATTGTACAGAGTCAGAGGCAAGTGCTGAGAGAGCATTTCAAAAATTGGGACCCAGTTCATTTCTAAAATGGATTCCATCTGTGTTGATTTTGGCTGTTCATGTCCTCCCACCCAACTCTGTGAAGCAGCCGGTGCACCAAAGGGGGCTCATCCAGACAAGTACCATTTGGGTTTCATTTCCTTTTTCTTCTACTCCTCCCCACCTCAACATATGCAGAATAACAGTCTTAAAAGAAGAATATTTCTGACATTTATCTAGGTAGGGAGAGAATATGGTGTTGTGCAAAAATTGCCATCCAAGAAGACCTGGATTCAAGGAGAAGACAAGGAGGGAAAGAGAAAGACAGAGAGAGGGAGGGAGGGAGGGAGGGAGAGAGAGAGAGAGAGAGAGAGAGAGAGAGTGAGAGAGAGAGAGAGAGAGAGAGAGAGAGAGAGAGGGAGAGGGAGAAAGGGAAAAAGACAGAGAAAGGGAGAAAGAGACTGTGTGTGTGTGTGAGAGAGAGAGAGTGACAGACAGAGAGCAAGAGAGAGAGAGAAGAAGGAAGAGGAGGAGGAAGAGGAGGGATGGAGAGAGAAAGGGAGGGAGGAAGAAAGGATGAAGGGAGGAAAGGAGAGAGAGGGAGGAGAGAGAGAGAGGGAGGGAGGGAGGAGAATAGAATAGAAAGAATATTAAGGAATGTTCAAAAGAGAGTATGGTTTATGGCATGGTTATATGCAAGGGTCAGGAAGGGTTAAAGGAGGAGGACCCTGATAAGAAAAGACAAAAACTTACTTGTCCGAGCCAGGAGCTCTAGGAGTAGAGGTTATCAGTGGACAGGGAGAAGTGATGATTTAAGTAAAGAAAACACATTATGGAGTGGACCAAGGCCAAAAGCACACATGCATGCTTGCATGTGTATGCCCACATATGTGCTTGTGTATTTACATACACACACATATCTTTGTCTATTTCCCAGAAAAGTTCTGACTTAATAGTAGCAATACTCAGTCAGTCAACTAGCATTTATTAAGCATCTACAATGTGTCAGGCAGATACTTTACTGAGTGTTGCATTATATAGGGATTTCCAATGACTAGAGGGAGCACAGATTTTTACTTTTTAATAGTGGTTTATACACATTGTAAATCTTTTGTGGCAATAAGTTATCTAGTCTGGAGATTTTTGTTTCATATAGTCACAGGCTCTTGAAAAGCAACTAGTCACAGAATTGGAACTAGAGTTGAAAGGGACCTAAGTAGCTAACTCATCTCTGAACAATCATTCCTCCTCTCTCTCTTCCCATTCCTCCCCCTCCCCCCATATCTATGAAATGATCATTCAAATTTTGTTTGAAACCCTCAGTGAAGGAGGAGTTGCTTACCTCCCAAGACAATCTCTTCTACTTCTCTATAGTTCAAACCGTGAGGAAGTTTTCTCTTATATTAAGCCTAAATTTGTTTCTCTGCCACTTTTTGGAGGTTTCATTTATTAGAACCTTTCTTTATTTTTAAAATAAACTTTATGATAACTTTTATTTTTTACATTGTCAACATTTCTTCCAATTTCCCTTCACCTGCTCTTTCCCAGAGAGCCAGTGTATATTTCTCAGAAATATTTCTCAAGAAAAAGAGGAAGAAGAGAAAAAAAATCCTCAGAGCTTTATTAATAGAGAAAATTTCCACAAATCTGTTCAGTGCTGCACTCCTATGGAGCTCCTCTCCCTGCAAAGGAGGGAAGTGGGACACGTTTGTTATTCTTTGTAATTTTGTTACATTCATTTTTGGTTGTTTTGTGCTGTTTGCTTTTTCCATTTATATTACCATAGTTGTCACATGTGTATTATTTTCATGGTTCTGTATCAGATCTTGTCATTTTTTCTCCGCTTCTCTGCATTTGTCATAATATTAAATTCCATTCAAGTATGGTTTGTATAGCCATTCCTCAACTAATGGACAACTCCTATATTTCTATTTCTTTAGCATCACAGAAAGTGCTGCTTGATAAATTGGTGGATACATATTATATATATATATATATATATATATATGTAGTATTAGATTCTTTAACCTCTATCCATTACTTGTGGTTTTTCCCTCAGTTAATTTAACCTTATCATAGGAAAACTATCTTAACTTTCACATCTCATCTTCTCTAGGTCAAGCATGCCCAGTTCTTTCAACCAATTCTCAAATGATATGATCGCAAAGCCATTTTTCATCCTGGTCATTCTATTCAAAGACTTTTCTGAAATTAGGGGCTTGGAACTGAACCCAGTGCTCTAGATTTAGTTTGACCAGAGTGTAGTACTCATCCTCCTGATTCTTCTATTAATGCAGCCCAGAATTACTTTAGCTTTTTGGATTGCCATATCATACTTTTGACTCATGTGGGACTCACAGCCCATTAAAACCCCTGGATCTTTTGCAAATGAATCATTGTCTAATCTCACTTAGTCCAAAATCTCATCTGATCTCACCTAATTCATCACTTGCACATGTTTTTGGTTTTTGAGGCAATTGGGGTTAAGTGATTTGCTCATGGATTCATTTAGCTAAGGAGACCTACAGATTTGAATTCAGATCCTCCTGAATCTAGGGCTGGTGATCTATTCACTATACCACTTGGCTGCCCCCTCCTCTTGCACTTGTGAAGTTAAACTATTAAATTTTTCATTTATCTTACTGATTATGCTTATCTCTATTATGTTTTATCTTATTCAATTTGGCACAAATTTCTAAACTGAAGATCTTTTTACTTCCCAATTTTGTAATCTAGCATAATAGCTATCCTTCCCAGACTTGTGAAATATATAAACTTGTGAAAATATATTAATCTTTGCTTGTGACCAATTCATTGACAAAAATACTGAATAATGGAGGACAATGCATCCTTGGTCATTCAGCCAGAAACCTTCTTCCCATGTTGATAATTAACCATCTGTGACCGCTTTTGAGTCCACATCCAACCAAATCCCAATTTGGTTAGTAACTTGTTAGTAACAAGTTAGTAACTTGACTACTGTTAGGTTATTTCTTTCTACTTTATGAACAAGAATGACTTGGGGTTTTGGAATGCTTTGTAATTTAGGCAAAGGATAATGAAACATCTCTTCTTGATCAGCACATGAGAGACAATTGTGGAACGTTCATTTCTGGTTTGTTCTCCCATCCTAATGACTACTTTCATCCCCCTCCCCTACAAATTATTCTGTGTGTATATATTTTTAATTTCCTTGTAACTATCCATGTTCTATCCATCCTTATAGAATGTATTTGTCTTGAGGATAAGTAGTTTCAACTTTTTTTTTCTTTTTATCTTTAGTGCCAAGCACAAAGCTCAGCATGTAATAGACCTTTAATAAATGATTGTTGAGTGAATGAAAAGGAGGATTTTAAAACCACAAACATCATTTTGAAACTAAAGAAAAGGATCCACTAACCACTACTAGTAGAAAAATTTCTTAAGAAACTAGCTTCATCTTAGAATACATGTTAACCTTAAAAGAGGTCACCACAAAGTAATAGCTTTTTTTTAAAGCAGAACACATTTAATCTCCATTTTAACATTATCTTGACATTTAAAAAAATCTGTCAGTTAATACAAAGATAATTTAGTATTTTGTGCTTTGTCATTTGTCTCCATTCTGTCTGGACTTAAGGAAAGGCAAAGGTCAGGCTTTTCTTGCAAAACCCCACTCCAAACTAAAAAGTCTTTATTTTTCTTTTAGTGATTAAGAACCTTATGTTCAAATTCAAGTTTTTAAAGAAAAGAATATTATTGATTTTTGCTTCGTGTGCTTAGCCAAGGAAAACACACTAATGATAAATTCAAGCACAGGGTTCAACTGGTGAATGCAGATGGATTCATGTTTAAGGTGACAGAAGAAAATGAAAAAGGAAGATCAGAGGTGAAAGGGACCACAAAACAATATCATCATAATGGCTATAATGATGTGGTAGATTGTAATGCTTGGTACTTTCTAATTTCTAATTTGAAGGTCTGAATTTAAATATAAATTGAAATTTAAATCTTAGACTGCCATTTATGACTTTTATCTATTAGTCTTTCTTTCTTCACCCATCAAATGGCAGCAATAATAGGTATAACATTCTACCTTTTAGTTTTGTTGTGAGGATCAAATGAGATAAAGCAGTTCACATTAATTAGCCACCTAATTATATTATAAATATCTTGGGAATCATCTTGGCATTAGGAGAAAAGACAACACTTTCCCACTTAGAGCAGTGCTCATCTAATCAATCTCTAACTTCGTATCATAGAAATTTCACAAGCTCATTGGTCTCAAATCAAATCCTTTTCTCTTCCATGTTTTCCAGATACTGAAGAGCTGTCAGCAAAGTTACTACATTCTCTGTGTTACTACAGACTCTGTGTCTCATTTATCTTTCTCTCCTCCCATAATGCTTAGCAGAGTGCATTAAATGCAGTCAGTCATCAGTATAGATAACTAAATGGTGCAATATATTGTGCACTAATCAGGAATACTTGAAGTAAAATTTGATCTGAAACATTTACTAGGCACTTAATCATTGGCTGCCTCAGTTTACTCATCTATAAAATGGGGATAATAATATCACTTACCTTCCAGTGTTTCCTTGTCTGAAATGTGAAAATAATAATAGCACCTATTTCCTAGGGTGGTTGTGAGGCTCAAATGAGATATTAATTCTAAATAATTGTTAAGCACAGAATCTGGTACATAAGAAGTATTGAATTAATATTAGCTGGGAAGGTGTCATAGTGCATAGAATTCTGGACTGGGGGCCAGGAAAACTTATCTTCCTGGTTCAAATCAGGACTCAAACACTTATTAGCTGTGTGACCCTGGTCAAGTCACTTAATCTTGTTTGTCTCAATTCCCTCCTCTGTAAAAATGATCTGGAGAAGGAAATGGCAACACTCTAGTACCTTTGCCAAGAAAACCTCAAATGAGATCATGAAAAGTCAAATATGACTGGAAATGATTGAACAACAAGAACAAAAATGTTAGCTGCTATTATTGTCTTATTATTATTATTATCATTACTAACTATATGACATTTGGCACTTTGATTTTTTGGGAGCCTCAGTTTTTGCAGTTGTTAAAGGGAGATAAATGGAAGGCAAATAGCAATTAGGATTGGAGAAAAAAATCAGAAATAAATGTTCCATAGTTGTCTCCCATTTTTAGATCAAGGAGGCATGTTTTATGACTTCTGCCTCCCTTATGAGGGAATTATGTAATAAGTCCTAAAATGCTATGAAAATGAATATCACTTGAACCTTATGACTTTCCTGTTGTATAAAAAAGACTATTTAATAGGTGACCTGCCTCCAGTAGAGGCTGCCCAATGCTGACCATAGTGTTTCATGAACCATTTTGGACTTCATAATTTGAGGGAGATGTGGAGGGCCTGGAGCTAGGCCAAAGGAGAAAAATATGATGATTAAAGGACTGGGAAAGGGGCCCTGTGAGGAGAGTCCAAAGGAATTGGAGTTATGTACTGCCTGGGGAATAGAAAACCAGGGGTGGAAGGGAGATTGTTGTCTTCAAGTATAAGAAAAAAAATCTCATGCAGATGGTGCACATAGAGTTATCACTTCTTTGACTGAATACTGACTTCCAGTGGGGGGAAGTGGGCCATTGTAAAATAATTTTTTGTTACAAGAATTCAGGGTCTCAGGAGAGATTTTTGGAGGAGGAGATGGTGGTATCTCTTTTTTGGAAAAATTTTAATGAAAAACAGATAATTATATTTAAATTACCTGTCCCCCCATGAGGTCATCCTGGGACTGTGATCTGAGGAGAGCCAACAAGAGCCTGCAACATCTGTGTGGCTACTACTGTTGTCTAGATAAGCAGTCCTAGATTGGTAGGAAGAATATATTTATCATTCTCTAAGCAGTTCCCAGTAGATTTCTCAGCCTCTCACCTCTGCCTTGTCTCCTTTTGAAGTTTACTGAGATGCAACTGGATTGTTCCTGACAGTGCCATCCACTCACCTACTTTATTCTATAACCAGCACTTCATTGTTCTTAAAGAAGCAAGAGACCCATTATTATAGTAAGGATCATTTGGGGCCAGAAAACCTGGGTTCAAATTTTGACTCTCCTACTTTTTAATCCATGTGACCTTGACATGGGCCAGATAGCTTCCTGCTTTGAACCTCATTTTCATCATCTATAAAATGATGGAATTGAACTAGATGGTCTTGGTAAAGGCTCATTTGAAAAACATACAGAGAACTGGGTCAAATTTATAAGAATACAAACCATTCTTCAATTAAGAAATGATCAAAGGATATGAACAGGCAGTTTTCAGATAAGTTAATAAAGGCTATCTATCATCATGTAAAATGCTTTAAACCATTATTGATTAGAAATGCAAATCAAAACAATTCTGAGATATCACCTCACACTTATCAGATTGGCTAAAATAACAGAAAAAGAAAATGATAAATTTTGGAGGGTATGTGGGAAAGTGGAACATTAATGCATTGTTGATGGAGTTATGAAGTGAGCCAACCATTCTAGAGAATAATTTGGAACTATGTCCAAAGAGCTATCAAACTCTGCATACCCTTTGATCCAGCAGTGTCTCTACTGGGTCTGTATCCCAAGGAGATCATAAAAAAGGGAAAAGGATCCATATAAACTATATGGTCTCATCCTTTCAACTCTGTGACCTTTAAAACTAATTTCTAGTTCTGGGATCCTGCCTTATGAACTATCCACAAGTGGATGATTTTTATTGTTGTTATTTTACATCTAAATATCAAATCTTTGTAATATAAGATTAATAGGGAGGTGGCGAACACCAGAAACTCATGAATTTAATAAATCTTTTATAGTCAAGTGAAAAGGTATTAAATATTTACTATGTACCACACACTTTGATAACCTCTGAGGATGCAAAAAAAGGCAAAAAAGAATCAAATAAACAAACAAAAAAACCCCCCAACAAACTATAGCAGTCTAGTTCTTAAGAAGCAGCTAATGAATTAGCAGAATATTATCAAGGTAAGCAGGAAAGATGGATTTTGTCACTGCCAATGCCTTGATGAATATTGAATTTCTACTGACATGATTGGTTTATGAGTGGACTTTATAATGATCTCCCACTTTGTTTTTATCCTTTAGCCACCAGACAGTGGGCCTCCACCATTACCAACATCTTCTCTCCCAGAAGGCTATTATGAAGAAGCTGTACCACTGAGTCCTGGAAAAGCTCCTGAGTATATCACTTCAAGTGAGTAACCTTGCCCTGGAAGAGGCAGGGAGTTTTAAGAAGGAACTGGGATTTGTTTGTTTTCTTGCTACCTACGTGGCCTTATTTGTAAAATAAAAATGGCAGACTGGGAGAAATCACTGATGTTCCTTGTAACATAAAAATAGTATGATCTCAGATTTTGCCTTAAAATTCATATGGGTGATGTTATTGGAGAAGTTCATGGCAGAAAAAATTATGGAAAACTTTCCAACAGAGCTAATCCAACAGAACTGTTTTAGGGAGGTACTGAATGACCCCTCCCTAGGGATCATTGAGCAGAGGATAGATGATATAGAAGGAATTCTTGGTCTGTAAGGGCCCTACCAACTTAGAGAATTTTTGTGATTCTGAGAAAGCTAAAGTGGAAATTCTAAGCTAGGGTCTACATACAAATTGAGATTTGGTTCAGTTCAACAAATGTTATTTAAAATTATATGTATGCTTCCAACAAATCATAGGGTCCTAGATTTTAATCTGCAAGGAAAATTTGAGTTTATTTAGTGCCACACTCTCACTTGACAGAGTAGGCAACTGAGGTTTGGGTAGCTAGCTGATACAGTGGATAGAGCACTGGGCTTGGAATCAGGAAAACTTATCTTCCTGAATTCAAATCAGGCCTCAGACACTAACTAGCCTCAGACCTGGACATGTCTTACTTAATGATGTTTGCCTCAGTTTCTTTATCTGTACAATGAACTAGAGAAGGAATGGCAAAGTACTCTAGCATCTTTATCTAGAAATGGGGTCGTGAAGAGTTGGACGTGACTGAAACAACTGAATAACAACAACTGAGACTCAAGATAGGTAGTAAATTGAAAAGCCAGGTCCTTTCATTCCAAATCTAATGGGCTTTCCATACCACCACACTATATAAGGCATTGTGGTGAGAGAGAGTATATTATAACAGAAAATGTACTGGACATGAGTCATTAGACCTCAGTAAAAACTGCCCCTGCTACTTAAAAGCCACATGAATATGGACAAATAACCTTTCAGAGTATTATTTTTGTCTTCTGTAAAATGTAGAAAATTACAATAAAGATGTGATTCTTTTAAATTTACAAAGTGTTTCCCAAAGGTTCAATATTTGGGAAACACTTTGTAAACTTAAAAATGCTTTGCAAATGAATTATTTTTAATAGTATTGTTGTTATTCACCCTAAGTGCTTTGGGAGATATTAAAATAAGTAAGATGGGGGGTAATATCCTCCAGGAATTTGATATTGTACTATGTGTGTGGTGTCCAGCCACATCTTTTCTTATCTCATATTTGTACAGTTGATATTTTTGATCCCCAATTTTGAGCCCCAGTCAGAATCTATTTACTTATTTATTTTTTGGTAAGGCATTCAGGGTTAAGTTATTTGCTCAGGGTCACACAACTAGTATGTGTCAAATGTCTGAAACTGGATTTGAACTCAGGTCCTCCTGACTCTAGGATGAGCATTCTATCCACTGTACCATTTAGCTGCCCCAAAATTTTCAGTTATTACTAGATCATGTGTTCAGAACTAAAGGAGACCTCAGAATATGGAGTCTGATGTCACTTTTTACAGGGGAGGAAATTGAGAACCAAAGAGAAAAATGATTTGCATAATGTCATAGAGATAATAAGAGTCAGAATGAGGATTTGAATTTGCAATCTCTGACTCCAGAGTAATTAGGTTTTTTTTTGTTTGTTTGTTTATTTCTTTTTTTTTTACTCTACAGTTCTTCTTCCTCATTACACACACAACTGACTTCAATTCATTCATTTTTAGGCCAACAATTCATTTTCAGACTAATTTCAACATTCTTTAAGAAATTGAAGCCATGGGGCAGCTAGGTGGCGCAGTGGTTAGAGCACCAGCCCTGAAGTCAGGAAGACCTGAGTTCAAATTTGGTCTCAGACACTTAACATTCCCTAGCTGTGTGACTCTGGGCAAGTCACTTAACCCCAATTGCCTCAGCAAAAAGCAAAAA
>JAJPUD010021413.1:0-11225 GCA_023553655.1 Myrmecobius fasciatus | reverse complement strand
AAAAAAGAAATTGAAGCGATAACATAATTCCTTTAAAAATCAAACTGGAATTTATATTTCCTCCTAATTTAGGCTGCTCTCCACCTATTAATTCAAATAAAGGTTTATTTTTTTAAAGTTAAGGATGCAATAATGAATGAATATCTTTATCTTTCTTTAGTATATGTCAGGTGATTACAGTGCTATTTTCGGTCACTTCACCTTTATCGGTGATTTCTTCACATTGCTTTATTATTATGAATACTATTATTTATAATAATAATAATAATAATTGACATTTGTGTAGCGTTATAGAATTGAAAGAATGCAAATAACCTGTGAGGCATGTTCTCGTATTGTTCCTATATTTTACAAATGAGAAACCTGAGGGTTCAGAAAGATCAGATATGTTTTGGAGAATCAGTCAGTAGAATTGCTCTTGGCAGGTCTTACTGTAGATTGAAAATAAAGCAGTGACATTGAACATGGAGCTGGCATAACTTGGTATTCTGATTCTGCGTCTCACAGGTGCCATGGAGACATCCATATCAAAGTAGTAACATTGATAATTGCCCCCTATAGCTACCTAATAACTCTCAGCTGGCTCTTTAGTCAACACACATC
Source organism: Myrmecobius fasciatus (assembly GCA_023553655.1). NCBI lineage: Eukaryota > Metazoa > Chordata > Mammalia > Dasyuromorphia > Myrmecobiidae > Myrmecobius > Myrmecobius fasciatus. The sequence goes on along the minus strand of JAJPUD010021413.1, from coordinate 10,622 downwards.
TTTTCATTTCACATGAAAAGTCTAACAGACTAAGTAAGGCCCCAAATCTTTCACAACAAGCATCCTCCTGGAGTCCATTGATCTGTGATCAAAAATCTCTGATGGTGTTTCAGTTTTTGCATGAGTGGTGGCAGCCTTCCATTTTTGGATTCCATTGAAATTAAAGTAGACAGTCAGTAGGCTTCATGGCAAGTTCTTACATAAGAAGTACATATGAAATATGGATTATCTATTTATCTCTCCCCCCATTCCTTCTCAGAGAACCATCCCTAATAAAAAGGACTTAAATTCTTTTTTATTAAAGCTTTTTATTTTCAAAACATATGCATGGATGGTTTTTCAGCATTGACCCTTGCTAGCCTTCTGTTTCAGATTTTCTCCTTCTTCCCCTCCACTCCTTCCTTTAGATGGCAATCAATCTAATATATGTTATACATATTTAAATATTTGTTAAATCCAATATATATAAACATTTATACAATTCTCTTGCTGGACAAGAAAAGCAGATCAAAAAGGAAAGAAAATGAATAAGGAAAACAAAATGCAAGTGAACAACAGCAAAAAGAGTGAGAATGTTATGTTGTGATCCACACTCAGTTCCCACAGTCCTCTCTCTGGGTGTAAATGGCTCTCTTCCTCATGAGATCATTGGAATAGACCTCAATCATCCTATTGTTGAAAAGAGCCAATTAGAATTGATCATCATATAGTCTTGTTGCTGTGTACAATGTTCTCCTGGTTCTGCTCATTTTGCTCAGCATCAGCTCATGCAAGCCTCTCCAGGCCTCTCTGAAATCATCCTGCTGGTCATTTCTTATAGAACAATAATATTCCTTAACATTAATATATCATAACTTATTCAGCCATTCTCCAATTGATGGACATCCACTCAGTTTCCAGTCTCTTGCCACTAGGAAAAGGACTGCCAAAAAGAACTTAAAATTTTAAAAATATATTTTTACTTATTTTTTCTTTTTTTTCAAAAAGTTTTTTAAGAAAGAGAAAAAAATCAGAAAAATGCATTAGCACATTAAAAACAATCTGACATCATATACAATATTCTTTTTTCTCCTTGTTGGCAAGCTGAGCTTTGTGCAGAAATCTGTTGCCTGGTGTTTGAATTATTTAGCTGTAGCCCAGAGGAGGTCACAGTCTTCCAAAGAGCTATTAGGCATTTCTGTTTGATTTATTGAATGAATACTGTAGCTAGTCATCACTGTGAGTAGCCCAACCTGTCACATCCTGTTCCTCTGACTGAGACCATGCTAGTGACCAATTTGCTTCAAGCTAATTCCAGAGGAAATACATCATTGGAGCTAAATGCCCCAGTGATCAATCCAGTCACCAGGGATTCACTCCATGGGGTCTCAATTCATCCTATGCATTTGAAAAATCTCTTATAGCCAGTGGCAACCAGAACTTGCCTTCCATCCCATGAAGAATAATAGGCATGGATTAGCTTTGTTCTGATTGATGACCTAAATCAGTCATGGATTATATTGCCTTTTTCATTTTTCTCGAGCTTGGAATTGCTTTTATGGGTTCTTTGATTTATTTTTCCTTAAAGTTGGTTTTACATTTCATCTTGGCTTTGACTGTGTTAGCAGGTCTTTGTTTTTAGATTTTGTTAGTGTTCAGGATGCCATAAGCCTCTTGGGAAGTTGGTGTTTAAATATATCGCTAAGTGCCATTGTGACTGACTCTTTCTTTTGTACTGGATAATTTGAGTCTATTTAATTTCACATTTGCTTATTGAATATCTCTTTTGTGTAAGGCACCATCCTGGGTTTTAAAGATTAAAAAGACACATAGTCCTTAATGTGTAGTCCAGACAACTCAGAGGAGATGAGTTAGTGGGAAGAGCATGATAACTCTTCAAATAATCAAGGACTGCATTCTAAGAGGAATTGTTCTGTTGGTCTCTATAGGGCAGAACAAGGAGCAATAAATGGGAATTACAGCTCACTTTCAACCAGTTGGCAGGAAAAACTTTTTCTACAAGAGCTGTCCAAAAGTGGATTAGACCTTTGGGAGTTATTTGGTTCCTCATGGGATAAAGAGGGTAGAATTAGAAGAAATCTTTGTTGAGTTCAATGGTCTCATTTTCCAGTTGAGGAGCTAGATGGCTAAATGGTTGTAATTCTGGAAAATTTCCTCTTTACAAGACTATTTTCTCATTTTGAAAACAATAAGAAACCTGTGGTTTGAACTGAAAAAGAATCTGGTTCAGCAAAAGGAAATGACTTTGTCAGGATCACACCAAATGGTAAATAATAGAAGAAATTTTTAACCCAGGTCTTTTGATTTCAAATCTTATTCTCTTTCTTTCTTAAAATATGTTTTTTATTGGTATCTTTGGTTTTTTCTAAACTATTAAATTAAACTGTGAAATAGTTGGAGAAGGAAATGCCAGACCACTCCAGTATTTCTGCCAAGAAAATCCCAAATGAGGTCTCAGAGAATCAAAAATGATTGAAATTACTGAATAATAGCAACAACAAACTATGAAATTCTTTTGTAGGTTTGTTGACTTCCTCCCATTCTTTCAAGGTCAAGTTCCAAATGCTACCCCTTCTGTAAAGCCTTCCTTGATGTCCCCAACTCCCCTTTACTGAAATTAATAATCTTATGTTCTTGTATTCTCATAGATCTATCTGATAAGTATTTGAGCTAAAAAGGTTCCCTTTCTTTGAAGACCTTTAAACAGAATTTGATGATTATTTGTTAGGGATATTGTAAAATAAGTGGATATCTTCTCAGGTTGGGCTAGATCAGGAATTCCTCATCTTTTGCATCACAGTCTCCTTTGTCAGTCTAGTGGAAGCTATTGATTCCTTCTTGAAATAATGTTTTTAAATGCATAAACTAAGATGCAGGGGGCAAAGAGAACTAGTTATTTCAAAATACAATTATCTAAATGCATATGTATTTTTAGAACCTCATGAGGTCAAAGACTTAGGGATAAAAACTTAAGGACAGGGGCAACTAGATGCTAGTGCACTGAATAGAGCACCAGTCCTGAAATCAGGAGGACCTGTGTTCAAATGTGTTCTCAGATAATTAATACTTACTACCCATGTGACCCGAGGTAAGTCACATAACCTTAATTGCCTTGCCAAAAAACAAAATAAAAAAAGCTGAAACAAACAAACAAAAAGAACCAGGGACTATGTAACCTAGGAAGATACATTGTATAGTAGAAGAAACATTGGACTTGGAATTAGAAAGTATTCAATCGGAAACTCTTGGACAAATTACTAAGTCTATTTCTGTCATTCATTTCTTTTTCTTTTCCTTTCTTTCTTATTTTCTTTTTTTTTTTGCTGTGGCAATTGGACTTAAGGAACTTGCCCAGGATCACACACCTAGGAAGTATTAAGTATCTGAGTCAGAGCTCAGGTCCTTCAGGGCCGGTGCTCTATCCACTTCATGACTTAGCTGTCTCCCATCATTCATAAAATGAAGGAGTTGGGCTCCATGATATTTGAGGGTCCTTTCCAGTTCTTAGCCTTATGATTCTATGAATTTCAAAGGCTATTCTAATTCTGGAATTCATAAATATGTTACTGCTGCCATATGAAAATGTAAAAAGAGTATAAAATAGGATATTAATTCATAGAAAGCTAAAATATCATTTCTAGCTGGAAAGGAATGAAGGATATCTTTAAGATAGAGATGATATTTGATATGAGTCTTAAAAGGTAGACAGAAATTAGATAATTGTATGATGTTGTTTTTATTGCTTTATACCTCTATTTCCTTATTTGTAAAATAAAGAGCTTAGGATAGGTGAGGGCTCAGGTTGCTTCTCTCTCTAAATCATCAATTCATTTTTATAAGTATTTTCACATTTGAGCCTCACAGTAGTCTTGCACTACATCCCCAATTGGAGACTCAGATAGGTGAAGTGATTGGTCCAAGGTCATATAGCCAATAAGAGGCAAGACCAGGACTCACAGCACTGTTAAGCTACTAAATCCAACCTGTTTTGTAGATGAAGAAACTGATTGCCAGGAAGATCAAGAACTGAAGGGATTGTAAGGATACAAGAGAAAGAGAAGGAACATTTTTTTCCCTTGATCTCTCTACATAGCAGGAGATCAGCTAGGATTTGAATCTAGGACTTTTTGATCCCAATGATTTTTTTTCCCTGTAGATCATAATTTTGAGGAGAATGGAGTGACTTCATCACTTTAGATATATGATCTGTCAGACCTTATTAAAAATTGTTGTTGAGTTATTGTCACATCTTTTAAGTAGCAATGGTAATATTGTTTTGATCACTATTCTTAGAACAAGAGGTAGGAAGGTATTGGGGGAAATTGAGGGAAGGAGAGGGACTCAGCAAGGAACATGTCAAGATGCTTGGATGAACTCTGTGGCTGTGTGACCTCATTTGGGATTTTCTTAGCAAAGAGACTGGAGTGGTTAGTCATTTCCTTCTCCAGTTCTATTTTACAGATGAGGAAACTGAGGCAAACTGGTAAAATGACTTTCCCATGGTCACTTGTGTAAAAAATAATTATTCAAGAATTATGTTCCCATAGCCAGTTTCTCCAAATAAAAAGTCCAGGCTCCATAATATGTTTGCTTGCCCAGTTTTGGCCTTTGTCATGATGTGTTGTAGTTGCAAGAATAAAGTCTATTGAGGAGCATTTTTGGCTTTGTCAGGGCTTCACCCTTAAGGTGATGACTGCCCATAAAAGCATTTTCTGGCCTCTTCCCTGACTAACAGCACCATTAACTGTACAAAGAAGCCACACAGTTTTATTTTTAGCCTCCCTAACAACTCCACCCCTCTCAGGAATATTCAGAAAAGACAGTATGCTGAAGAGACTGAGGGGTAGACATGAGTTTGGGGGCTGCAGTTCTATCTCTACTTAATTCTGACCCAGTCACTTGTTTTTAACACCAAAGGTTATGATCCTCTCATTTTCCTTGATTTCTTCTCAATATCTTTCTGTCAATAAAAGCCTCAAAAGGAGATCAAGATCCATTATCTCTGTTGGGCCAGTCCAAGACCTCGTTCAGTCTGCACCACCCTACACTGGATTCTCCTACAAGTTTCTCTCTGCTGTTCTATGAATGCTCAGGACAATTGAAATGGAGAGTAGGATAGTATTCAGTCAGTCTATATAGCTACTCCAACCAATTTTAAGGATAATAATATCTCACATTTAGAAGATACTTTATGGTTATACAGCCCTTTATGGATATGATTTCATTTGAATTCATGATTGATCCCTTTGCTTTTAATAAGGATTAATAATTCCTTTTTTCCAGATAAGAAAACTGAGATTAAAAGTTGTAAAGTGACTTTGCTTGAGTTTCAGGCAAGGTAAATGGGATTTGTATTCAATTCTTATTTTTAAATCCAGTTAGCTTTTTTTTTAAATAATATATACCAATATAAGCCAGTTTTTAAGTAAGCACTGTTTTTGAAGGGTAAGTAGTCCCTTGTGAGACCTATCTGAGTCAGTCCTAGGATTTTTTCAGAGGAGAAAAATCCGTCACTGAAATGGAAGTGGAAAGCCAGTTATAGGAGTGGCACTTTGGATTTGGATCAGGAAGTGAGATACAGGAAATATTGGGATACTGAATGTCTGATTCACCTCACATACCCAAAGCTCTGACCTTCTGTAACAGCTCTGTATATTTTCTATTTTTGCCTTATGCTATTAAGTAATGATTATCAACTGGGTCCACCATCATCTGTTGATCCACCAATTCTAATGATACCTTGGACTTAGAAAAACACCTTTCCCACTCCAAACATGCTGCCATTCTATAAGCTAATCAGTCAGGTATTTCTCCAGCATTTCTAGCCCAGTAATCAATATATTTAAGGGGCAGGAAAGTGTTGTAATGGATTGTGCTGGGCTTGGAGTCAGAAAGGCTCACCTTCCTAAGTTCAAATTTGGCCTCAAGGGAGTTATTAGTTGGGTGATCCTAGACAAGTCACTTAATGGTTCTTCATCTTTGAAATGGTAAAACACTTTAGTATCTTTGCCAGGCAAACCCCAGATGGCATCATAAAGAGTCAGAGATAATTGAAAGTATTGAACCACCACAACTAAATACTTGCTCACTAATTGATATAAAACTTACTTTGGGGTTGCAAGTACTACTTTTTACTAAACTGTTGGATTCATGATGGAAGGGATTATGGAGGAAGGGAGCAATATTCAAGGTTGAAGTTGAATAACAGTTGATTGTGTTCCAGTAGCAATAGTAATATTGATTTAATCACTGTTCTTAGAGCAAGAGGTAGAAAGGTATTAGAGCAGATTGAGGGAAGGAGAGGAATCCAGTAGGGAACATGGAAAAGATACTTGGATGCACCCTCTAGTTTGATGGCCTGCAAGAAGCAAGGTCCAGGACTGGCTATGTATAATGAATTAGATGTGCTTACACAAAGTAGAATGGATTAACATTCTAAGGAGAGAAGGTCTTTGAAGGTCAGGATCATAAAGTTAGCCCCTTTAGCTCTGGTTAATGGAAATGACCCAAATCTTTAGAAATCATTACCTTGGAACCCTTGTTCTCAAAAGCCATTCATACTTTTTTTTTATGTCAAGTGTCATGAATACTGAACTGAACCAAAATAACATAGTTATCTAGCAATTCCTCCCAGAAAAGTGAATATATGTTTGGATATAGAATGTTGCCTCCTTGATGAGAGCTATTATTAGTTTTTGTCCTTGTGTTTCCAGAACCCAGAACATTAAGTCTTCTTTAGATCGGTTTTGTCTTGGATGATCCCAAATAAGAAATAATTGAAAAAATTTAAGAAAGAAAAAAAATGAAGGAAAGAAAGGTAAAAAGAAGGAAGGAGAAAGAAGGAAGGAAGAAAGGAAGGAAGGAAGGAAGAAAGAAAGGAGGAAAGAAGGAGGAGAAAGCAGATATTTCATTGAATACAAACCCCATATATATCACTTTCCTTACTACAGAACACCATTGCAATTATTGCATTTTAGTGTTACCACTGACATATGACTCCCCTTCTAACTTCAAGCTCTTGCTGTGACCCCAAGCAGTTTCTGAGTACAAAGGTCATGCTGGTTTGCTTAGGCATTCTAGGTTACCATAGATTTAATTTGATTATGCCAATTCTTGGCATTGTGTAGCCTTTTTGTGTTGTAATTAAAGAACCCTGTGGTGCAGTGTAAAGAGATCTGGATTTAGAGTTAGCAAACATTGGTTTAATTCCTGACTCAACTGCAGCCCTAGGCCTGTGAGCAAGGAACTTTATTATCTGGGTTTTGATCTTCTTATTTGTAAATTAGAATTTGTGTGATTATATGCCCCATACTGAAAAGCTCAACAAATCTAAAACATAAAATATCCTCATCTGCCTACCATTTCTTTTGGAAGTTGTTTTGTTTCCTCCTTCAGCTCTTTGCATTGTTTTCAACAAGAATTAGTTGGAGATTTTCTCCCAAATGATGGTGTAGCATAGTTGTTGTTGTTCATACTTTCAGAGCACTTTACTCTAAGCCAAAGAATTTTCTCCATTCCTTATCTTTTCTGAACTTTCCCAGTAACCCTTTAAGGTTAACAGGGTAGTGATTATCTCCCTCAGTTTTATAGAGAGGAAAGTATGGACTAAAAAGAGTGATTTCTCTTGGTTAAAAAAAAATGGAACCTGGCCTTAGAGTCCTAGGCCTCCTGATTTCTAATCCATTGTTATATCTATTTTAGCCCAGTTTTCTTCTTTATGAACTGCTTCATTTTTTAAGCTATAATTCTTCCTTGATTATCACATTGTTTGGGATATTCCTGGTTATCACATCATTCAGAATATTCATAATGATGCAGGATACTACTTCTACTAATGGTAATCACAAGAATTCTAATAATTTCTCCAGCACTTTCAGGTTTTCTTATAGCACTCAAAAAGGTAGGCAGTTCAAATATCATTATTCACGTTTTAAAGATGAGCAATTCTTCTTAAAAGAAGGAAAGTAACTGAAGACCAGTTACAAAAATGAGTAAATGGGAAGATTTCTATACAAACCTGCTCTCCTGATTTTGAGGCCAGAACTGCCAGTGTGGAATTGAATAAGTTATTTAACTGAGCTTACATTTCTGTGCTCCTTGTTTTTTTCACAAGACAGTTGTTTGGAACTAATTTGATCATGTCCGTAAAGTGCTTTGTAAACTGTGAATTGCTATAGAAATTTGAACTGCTTAGACATTATAAATCTGATCAAGGAAACAACATCCAGAAGGGTTCTTAAAAATTACTTCCAATTTCAAGTACATTTTCAGTCATTGAAGAATTGGGTTTAAAAACATCTGTAATTTAGTGTCATTTTCAACACCCAACACTCCAGATTTGGGAAATAAGTATTCAAAACAAGGCTAAGTTCAAAATTCAATTCAGCAACATTTTTATTTAATATTTACTTACATATGTAGGATGGTGATGATACTATAAAACTTGTTTCTCCCTCCTCCCCCAATGGAATATTCAGAGTAGTGAAGGGGCAACATAACATAGTATTTTTATACTTTTTTCAAGCATGTAGACATTCTCCATGGCAATTTATTTTAATTGATTTACTTTGCTGTTTCTTGAAAGATTATGATTCAGATGCAATGAGCAGCTCATATGAATCATATGATGAAGAAGAAGAAGATGGGAAAGGGAAGAAGACAAGACATCAGTGGCCATCAGATGAAGCCTCCATGGATCTTGTGAAAGATGCCAAAATCTGTGCATTCCTCTTAAGAAAGAAACGGTTCGGACAGTGGACCAAGCTGCTTTGCGTCATCAAAGACACCAAACTACTGGTAAAGCTTTTCGAGTACATAGTTTTAAGTAAAATCTACCTGAATATATATAGCCCACTTCTGGTGCATGTTCAAAATCAATATTCCTTTTAGGAAAGGGAGGAAAACCAAAGTGCTAAGATATTGAATGTCTTCCTGACAGCTGCTTGTCAAGCTAGTGAGCCCAAAAAGTTACGTATAAATTGAATTTTTGCTTATTGTATTATAGTTTAAATTAAAAATTTGACTCAGTTTGTTTCAGCAAATATTAAGAACTGACTGGATTACAAAGTATGGATATAAATCATGCTTTTGTAGTAGACTTGAAAAGGCTTTCTAGTTTAATTTCCTATGAAATCTTCCTCTCTCAGTACCTTGATTTCCTCATCTGTAAAATTGGAACGCAAATATTTGGGCTTCCTCCAACACAAAAATTATTATGAGGAAATTGTTCTATAAATCTTGAAGTATTAAATAAATTTCATCTATTGTCATCTACTCTGGTCCTTTCATTTTGCAGATGAGGAAATTGTGCTAAGAGACTTGCAGTTATAAACCTGAGGTGACACAATTAGTGAAAGGAATAAAATTTAAGATTCTTGATTACCATCTTCATCCTCCCTGTAGTTTCCTTCTTTGAGGTGAACTTATTATTTATAGGAAAAAGAAAAGGATCCTTTTGCAAATCTAATACTCATACCCTGAGCTATTGGTTATAAATCTGCCTTTTAAAAAATATTAGGTATGTGATATGTGAGGGTATACCTCTCAGATCATTGTGGTTCTTTATGGCACTAGTCTTTAAATAACATTCATCTTTTCCCAAATGCCCTTGGTTTGGGGTATTTATATTTTGCTGTCAATGTGATCTTACTGTTCCAAACCAGCATGATTCAGCCACATGTTGTTGCCAAATCTAATGGCCTTTGGCAGTACTCATCCTTCCTAACCTTTTTTTCTGACATTTGAAGCCATGGACCATTCTCTTTTTGATATTTTCTTCTCCTTTGCTTTCTGAAACACTATACTATTGGTCATATTTGTCTCATTATCTTTTAGACTGCCTTCTTGATTTCTTTGCTCAGTCACTAAACATAGGTGACCTCCCAAGGTTCTCTCTTTGTTTTTTTTTTCTCTTTTTTCTATTTCCTACTTTGATGACTTCAGTTATCACCTCTCTGTAAATGACAACCAAATGTATAGCTTCACTTCAGTCTCCCTTCCACAATAAACCATTATTTTTAATGCTACATGGCTCCAGTGGGGTTCTCATACCATAAATTCAACATATCCAAAATCAAACAACTTGTCTTCTCCTCAAGCTTTATGACCCCCAAATTCCTCACTTTCACAGAATCTCAGAATTTTAATGTACTTTGGAGGTCATGATGTCCACGAAGAAGAATGCTTTCTATGCTTTAGACAAGAAATTATCATCTAGCCTTTCTCTAAAAAACTCTTGTGAGGTGGAACTCATGATTTTCTGAGATGATCTTATGCATAATTCTTGTTATTAGAGAAAAAAATCTCATATTTTGAATCTAAATGTGTGTTGGTCTCTGAAGCTTCCTTCAGTTGCTTTCAAGTCCTCAAATTTGGAGAGCATATAACTTTTCCCTTACCTTCCCTGACCCCCTCCAATCGAGAGCAAGGACTGATTCATTCTTGTCTGTATATCCCCAGCACTTAGCATTATTCCTGAATCAGTGTAAGTAATTAATACTTATCAACTAGAATGATTACAAGTTCCAGATCTTGAGCATATTGGAAAAAAGAAGGATTCCAAATTTAGTGATTGTAGGGACTAGTCACTTGATGATTTCCTTTTCACTATGGTGCATTTTTTT
>JAJPUD010021412.1:0-23099 GCA_023553655.1 Myrmecobius fasciatus | reverse complement strand
AGACCTGAGTTCAAACCTGGTCTCAGACACTTAATACTTCCTAGCTGTGTGATCCTGGGCAAGTCACTTAACCTCAACTGCCACAGTGGGGGAAGAAAAAAAAAATTATGCCTACATAAAAGTAGATAGCATTTGAAGACTAATGTGAAAAATAAAAATCTAAACAAACTTACCTTTGCAATTAATATTGGCGACTACTTCCTTTCGTTCCACGGTTTCTAAGAGCTTCCTAACTTCCTCAGTATTGCCATTTCTGGCATTATGGAGAAGTTGTTGTTCTGCTTCTGTACTCATTTCTAAATAAAATAAAAAAGAATGTTTCCATTACATGAACAATGTATGTTAATAATGATTAAAAGCCAAAGCTGAATAGAAAATTTGATTTTCAAATACTAAACTCAAGAGAAACATAAGACGTTTACATTCTTACATAAGAATATAATACTTGTAATTCCTAAGAACTTTCTTATTATTGTGGCAGTTAGAAGTATATATAGACAAGAGGGCACAGGTGTAAGTTGAATATGATGGGATGATATTTTAAAAACAAAATTAAATAGTGAGAAAGAGTAATGTAGTGGAAAAAATAAAAGGGAGAGGTAGAATGGGTATCTCACAAATGAGGAAAGAAAGAGCTATGTATAGTACAAGGAAAGATGGAGGAGCTAACAGGAAATGTCTGGACTTTACTTTCATCAGAATTGGCTCAATGCAGGAATAACATACACACTCAATTGGATATAGAAATCTATCTTACCCCATAGGAAAGTAAGAGAAGGTGATAAGAGAAGAAGAGATGCTCACAGAAGGGAGAATGGACTGAAGGAGGCAACAGTCAGAAGTAAAACACTTGAGTAGGGACAGGAAGAAAGAAGAGAAAATAAGTGAGAGGGAGGGAGAATAGGATGGAGAAAAATACAGTAAGCAATAATAACTTTGAAATAACTCTGATAAAGGCCTCATCTCTCAAAAAAAGAGAAATAAGTTATAAAAATAAGAGCCATTCCCCAATTGATAAATAATCAAAAAATATTGTTTTCAAATAAAGTAATCAGTTATCTACAATCAAATGAAAAAAAATGCTCTAAATCATTACCGATTAGAGAAATGCAAATTAAAACAAGATTGAGGTACTCCCACACCCCTATTAAATTGGCTAATAGGACAGAAAAGGAGAATGATAAATATTGGAGAGATGATGGGAAAATTGAGACACTCATAAACCATTGGTGGAGTTGTGAACCGATTCAAGCATTATGTAGAAGTAATTTGGACCTATATCCAAATATTAATAGGAGCTTTTTTTCTGGTGAGAAATCGAGGGGACATGCATCAATTGAGGAATGGCTGAACAATTTGTAGTGTGATTGTGATAGTAGTGAATACTACTGTATTATAAAAATGATGAGCTAGATGCTCTCAGAAAAATCTGGCAAGACTGACATGAACTGATACATGAAATGAGAAGAACTAGAACATTGTATACAGTAACATTAACATTATGAGATGATCAACTATGAATGAATTCACTATCCTCAGCAATAAAATAATCCAAGACAACTCTGAAGGATTTATGATGAAAAATGCTATTCATTCCCAGAGAAAGAACTGATGGAACCTGACTGAATGCATATCAAAACTTTAAAAAAAAAATTTTTTTTTTAGATTTTTATTTTGGTCTATGTTTTCTTTGACAACATGACTAATATGGATGTTTTGCCTGATTACATATGTATAATCTGTATCAAATTGCTTGCCTTTTCAATGAGGAAGGTGGGAAAGGAGGAAGATAATTTGGAACTTAATTCTTAAAATAATTTTTGGAAATTGTTTTACATGTGGAAAATAACTGTGGAAAAATTGTGGAAATTGTGGGAAAATTGTGGAAAAATAAAATATTAAAAAAATTTTGAAAAATAAAAAAAGAATAACTGGGGAAAAATAATCACTATGTTAAAGAAAATAAAAATACAAGAACAATCTCAACAACAAAAATGAGGAAAAATAAGCTCAGAAAGATAACAAGATAAAAGAGACACACAAACGCCACATTCTTTAGCACTATCAATAAAGGCCAAGAGGAACTAATTTTTTAAAAATAACATTTATATCTGTAACCCAAAGAGACCATAAAAAAGGGAAAATAACCCATATGTGCAAAAATGTTTGTGGCAGCCCTTTTTGTAGTGGCAAGAAACTTGGAAACTGAATGGATGCCCATCAATTGGAGAATGGCTGAATAAACTATGGTATATGTCATGGAATATTATTGTTCTGTAAGAAACAACCAGCAGAAGATTTCAGAAAGGCCTAGAGAGGCTTACATGAACTGATTTTAAGTGAAGCGAGTAGAATGAAGAGAACACTGTACATAGCAACAAGATTATGTGATCAACTCTGATGGATGTGGCTCTTTTCAACAATGAGATGATTCAGGCCAATTCCAACAGACTTGTGATGGAGAGAGCCATCTGCATCCAAAAAGAGGTCTATGGGGACTGAGTGTAGATCATAACATAGTATTTTCACCTTTTTTGTTTGCTTGCATTTTTTTTCTCTCATTTTTTTTTTACTTTTTGATCTGATTTTTCTTGTGCAGAATGATAAATGTCAAAGTATGTTTAAAAGAACTGCACATGTTTGCTGTCCAGAGTAAGAGGTGGAGGGAAAGGAGGGAGAAAAATTTGCAACATGGGGTTTTGCAGGGATAAATGTTAAAAACTATCTTTGCATGTATTTTGAAAATAAAAAAGGAATTACCAAAATGAAAATAAGAAAAAATATATATATATATAAGACACAGCATAAGCCATTTCCTTTTGTAATCCTCCCAATTACTAATGTGCCCTTTCTTAGGAAAAAAACAAAAAATAAAATTTACAAATTTTGTTTTCATATTTATTCCTTCCATATATTTATATATGTACCTATTGTTTCCCTCAATGGATCATAAGTTCTTTGAGAACAGTAACTGTTAAAAATCTTTTATTTTTGTATCCTCAGAACCTAGCAATGTATGGCACACAGCAGATGGTTAATGCATGCTTGTTGACTTTTGACACATTGGTTAAATGTCAGAATTAGAATCCAAAACAAATGAATAGCAACAAAAAAGAACTTGACAAATTATTAGAATTAAAGGCCAAATCTAATAAGATGAAATTTAAGGAGGATAAATGTAAGGTCTTGCTCATGGGTTCAAAAATATCAACTGTACAACTTTAAAATATGAAAGGCATGACTAGATAGGAGCTTTACATGCTCTTCTCTACATCTCTGTCCTTAATTCTCTTCTCATCTCTGTCCTTAATTCTCTTCAGTCTTCTTCAGATCATCCCCTCAATTATACTGCCTTCTCTCTCTAATCTACTGGCTCACTGAATCCAAATATGCTTAAATCTCCTCTGTCTTCAAAAAACCTTCACTAAACTCTACTATCCCCTGAAGCATATCCAGACAGCACCCTAACTTACTGGTTGACTTCTTCTCTCTTCCTCCCTCCTTTTCTGCTTTTCCTCCCTCTCTTCCCCTTCCTTCTCACAAATTCTTAAATCTTACTCAAATTCTTAAAAAATGTTGTCAATATTTTATTGCCTTTACTTCCCTTCCATTCACTTCAACCTTTTGAAACCTGATTTCTGATGTCATTGACTTAAAAATTCTCCAGCAAACTCTTAATTACTTAATCTCATTATCTTTTTTCAGTTCTTACTCCTCTTAACCTTTCTGCTCCATGATTGTCCCAGACTCAAGTCTGACATAACTAATTGCCTACAGAACATTTTAAACTAGATGCCCTAGAGAGACAGTGAAAATTCCAATATGTCCAAAGAACTCCTCATCATCTTTCTAAAATCCTAAAATCCTCCCTTCTACCAGTAGACCTTATTTTTGTCAAGGGTGCTACCATTCCTAGCAGTCTACTACAATCATTATCTCAGCATTATGCTGCACAATTATTCATATTCTCTCTCTATCTCCCTTTTTCCTCCCTCCCTGCCTTCTTTCCTTTCCCCACCCCACCCCACAATCTTGCCATTTCTACCTCCACAACTGCCTTCACATCTAACCCCTTCTATATTTATACAGCCACCATCTTAATTAATACCCCTATCACTTCTCACCTAAACTATCCCAAAAGCCACCCATGGGTCTCTTTCCACTCCAATCTATTCTCCCCACAGTTGCCAAAGTAATTTTCCTTAAGTAAATCTGACCATATCACTAACATACTTAAACTACAGTCACTCCCTCTTACCTTTAAGATCCACTCTAAAGTCCTTCACAACCTAGGTCCAACCTATACTTCTATACTTATACAGTACTTCCCTCTCCGTACTTTGTACAGCTAAATTGTATTTGTCTCCAATTCTCATATTCAGTACTCAATATTCCATCTCTGTGTCTTTGCATTGGCCATCCCTCATGTGTGGAATTCATTCACTCATTTCTACCTCACAGAATTCTTCTCCTTTTTTCAAGAACACTTCAAGTACCATCTTTTATATGAAGCCTTTCAGTATTCCCCATTTGTTAGCACATTCCTTCACTGCTGCTTTGAGTGAATGAGACAGTAACTGGTGATGGAAAACAAAAACAGAATCACTTAAGTTTTGTTGCTATTTTCTCTACCAAGGAGAATGACCTTTGCACTGAAAATGACAGAACAAAAATAGCTAATAGAGAGTTGACACCTAAGATAAGGAGAGAGTAAAAAAGCATCTCTTGCTCTTGAGGAATTCAAATCACCTGACTCAGATGAGCTATATCCTTGGGGACAAAAATAACAGATAGATAAAACTGATGAACTCAATTAGTCATCTTTGAAAGAGGGCAGAGTCACGATGGCACAGAAGAGGTAGCAGCCCAAGCAAACTCTCCCAACATTTCCCTACAAACAACTTTAACACAACTGGAGCCCATAACCAAATGATTGTGGATCCTAAAATCAAATTATTTAGGTATATGTTGATATGTTGCACTGAGACACCCTAGGTTAAGCTCTTTTTCCAATTTGCCATACTCCCCCTTTTATAAACGTCAACAATAAAACTGATTGTGTCAATGGAGGGCAAATCCTGCAGCTTCAGCCACATAAAAGGCTAGGTCTACCTTCATACAATAGTCTTTGGTGTGAAGGAACACAAAAAATATGTTTAAGTTCCTACTATGTACCAGAAATTTCTTGACCTCTCTATATCATACTTATCATAGACTGGCATCATATAGGAAGCCTACAAAATTATCAATCTAGTAGTCTTTGCTCCACTGTGAAAAGCTGGTTTAGTTTTAACATGCTGCTATACCATAAGGGCTACCTCCCATATAAAACCTTTCCTTATCCCTTCAACTGCTAGTGCCCCTTCAAACTACCTTATTTTTAATAACTGTGCATGTGGTTTTTTTTTTATTCAGTATACACTAAATATATTATATTTTTCTCCTCCATTAGGATGTAACTGCTTGTGAGTCAGAATTGTTTCATCTATTTGTATGTCATATAAACAATATGATGGCAAACTAAACGTTTTTTCTACTACCCACAACCTCTAAGGCTTCTTCAAAACACAGACTGTGTTAAGGAAAAAGCAATTTCAACTGTTTTTTATGTTCTATGATATTCAATCCAAAAAAAAAGTAAACCTACTCCTCCCCTTCACAAAATTCAAGAACTCAAGTTTAATTCACTCAGCACTCCTCCCCCACTTTCTACAATACAAGTACTAAGGCTGCACTAGTAGACTCAAGGATACAACAGAGGATTACATCAAAACTCTATAACTTGTATCTCCCCTCCCCCCACCCCTTTCCAGTGTCATATAGATCCCGAGTTTCCAGGCTACCTAAATTTGCTTGGGCCTCCAAAACCTGCTTGGTCATAGAGTCCTTTAGGAGTAAAAAAAAAAAAAAAAAAAAAAATCTCTAGAAACTTCAACTGGAAACACTAACACTCTAAAGCTCTAAACTGTTGGGGCCAGAGGAAGCAGATTCTGAACTGCTGGTACCAGGCCAGAGAACTAAGAAATAAAGAGAATGGGATAGGTTACCAGGACAGGGCACCACTCTATGAAGGGACCTGTGCAGCATCACACCATGTCTGAGGGAAAGGGCACAGCAATCACTAAGGCAGAGACTTAGGAATAGTAAATATTAAGAACTGTCCAGTGTGGGAAGTGGCTGAGACATTTTGAGATCTAATCCCTAAGGAAACCACAATCAGAGGGGAGGGTCTCAGGAAATAAATGACAAAGAAAATAATGGTGAGAAAAGGACTGAAAATACCAGAGATTTCTAGAAACACTCTCAAAGACCTTAAACATAAAAAGATCAATCTACAAGAAAAACAGTTAGAGAAGGAAATATGATCTCCAGATACAGTCAACAAGAACAGACATAAGTACTGCAAAATGAAAAAAAAAAAAGGATAAGACAAAAGATTCTGTGGAATTTGAAGAGAACATGGAATCTCAACAACACATTATTGCAGAGTGGTTTAAAATAAAAATGACAATTATGAAAGCAGAATTTATGTCCAGTACATCAAATATAATGAGCAAAGGGCAACTAGTTGGTACAGTGAATAGAGTACCAGCCCTAAAGTCAAGAGGACCTGAGTTCAAATCTGACCTCAGACACTTAATACTCCCTAGCTGCATGACCCTGGGCAAGTCACTTAACCTCAATTGCCTCAGCAATAATAATAATAATAATAATGAGCAAAAAAGAAAAACTGAAGTAATGGCAAATCTTACTAAAGAAACAAAAGGGAACAGTAGATTAAGATTACAAATACACAAAAGTAAAGGACAATCTAGAAGAATAAAAAAATTAAAAATACACTTATTATACAAGCAAAACATATTTACTCAGAGAGAATGTGTAGTACAACCTAGGGATCATAGATCTCCCAAAAGAACAGAAAGTAACAAAAAAATCTTAATATAATAAAAAAAAATAGAATTATTTGCTAGCAATAGCATTAGGACAAGAGAAAGAAATTAAGGGCATAATGACAGGTAAAGAAAAGATACAACTATACCCAATGATTTTTTGTTGTTGATGATAATGGCTTACTTGGAAAACTCCATGGAATCAGCAAAGTTAAAGTTACAAAATAAATCTTCAAAATTCAATAACATTTCTATATAATGATACCAAAACAACAGAAGCAAGAGTAGAAAGAGAAAAAAGTACTAAATGCACAAAATATTTGGGGATCAACCCCCGAAGAATAAAAAAATTTGTATATATTCAATTACAAAGTGATCCTCAAAGAAATAAAAAGCAAGCTAAATGGTCAGAACAATATTTAACATACGAGGTAAAACCATTCCAATAAAAATGGCAAAATTACCAAGAGAATACTTTACAGAGCTTAATAAAATAATTTTTAAAATGACTTGATAAGGGGCAGCTAAGTGGGGCAGTGGATAGAGCACCAACCCTGAAGTCAGGAGGACCTGAGTTCAAATTTGATCTCACACACTTAACAATTCCTAGCTGTGTGACCCTAGGCAAGTCACTTAACCTCAAATGCCTCAGCAAAAACCAACAACAACAAAAAACAAAGACTTGATAAAACAAAGTACCTAGAATATCAAGGGAAATGATGAAAGGAAGTAAGGATTAAGGAGGAACAGCACTTCCAGGCATCAAACTACATTATAAAGTAGCACTAATCAAAACCATTTGGTTATGATTAAAGAATAGAGACAAATCAATCATAAAGAAGAAACATGAGAGATTTAGAAACAATAACAATGACTCAGTATTTCATAAAGTGAACATAAGTTACATAGAGGAAAACCCTCTATCTGATTTAAAAAAACAAAAACCACCACTGCTGGAAAAAATGGAAAGCAATCTGATTGAAATTAGTCTTAGACCAATATCTATCACAAAACATTGTGAATGGATGGACCTTAACATTAAAGATCATTATATTTAAAAAAATGGAAGAGAAAGAAATAATACATCTCTCACAGCTATGGGTAAAAGATACATATTTTAAACAATAACACACAGAGACAATTATAAAAGACAAATAGATAACTTTGATTACTTGAAGCTAGGATAAGAAATAAAGTGGTCAAAAAAATCTTTATTTTTAATTTATGAAATAAAACAAGCATTTTTATAACATAGTACAATAGAACAGATGATGCATGAAACTACAAATCTACTATACAGTTGCTATTTCTTTCAAATATAAAACAAAATTATTATGCAAACTTCCCCCCCACCCTAGAGAGATGGTTACCTTTAGACTCAAATAGGTATATATATGTATATATATGCAAAATTACTTCTATTAACTAATTTCTCTGATAATACACAGGGTTTGGTTTTCAAGATAGGTAAGCAACATACACATCTATATCTATCTGCATCTATAGATATGTATATAATAGCCATTACCCAATAGTTAAATGTACAAAGATTATAAACAAATACCTCTCAAAAGAATTGCAAAGAATTCACAACCACATAAGAAAATTTCAAAAACACTAGTAAGAGAAATGCAAATCAAAACAGTCCAGTGGTTTCATCTCATACCCTGAAAAATTGGCAAAACTGACAAAAATTAGCAACATTCAATGTTGTTGGGATTGTGAGAAGATAGGCCTGCTAATGAATTACTGATGGAGTTGTAAAGTGGTATAATCACCACAGAAAGCAGTTTGTAATTATGCAAACAAAATGATTAAACTTTGAAGTGGAGACTTCATTACTGGACTCACACCCCAAGGAAGTCATTGATAAGAAAAAAGTCCCTATATGCTCCAAAACATTTATAGCAACCCTTTTTGTGATAGCAAAAAATATCACATACAAAGATGCTTATTGATTGGAGAATGATTAAATAATTTGTGATACATGAATGTAATAGAATACTATTGTGCTATAAAAAATGATGTGTATAATGAATACTAAGGAGCATGGAAAGATCTATATGACTAATGTAGAGTGAACCAAGCAGACCAAAGAAAACAATATACAGTAACTACAAAAATGTAATTGGAAATAACAATTACATACCAAAAAAATCAAAATAAATAAAATAGAATTATAAAGACTGAATAGGATACAAATAAAGAAGGATACAAATAAAGAGGTGAGGGTCACAAGTATTTCACATTACACATTCTTTTGGACTTTTTCAATGGATCAGTCAGTTGTACTTTTTTTTTCCTCTCTAAAAAATACTTTTTGTCATATGGGAAGGCTATACATACATAAAATATGATGATATAATAAATATAAAATATCAATTAAAAACTAAATTTAAAAAAGAGTATTATCTTAAAGAAATACTTTGGAATACGCATCTGATAATAAAAGACAAAGAACCAATTAAGTTTTGTCCTTATCTACAAGAAATTTTAACCTACACTTTAACCTTATTCAGAGTCAAAACTAGTACTGTGTTTATACTTTAACACAATTAGAGGTACTTATGTCACATAGAAAACTTTTTAATTTTAATTTAATTTTTTTTTTTTTTTTTTTTTTTTTTTTTTTGCTGAGGCAATCTATTGGGTTAACTGACTTGTCCAGGGTCACACGGCTAGGAAGTGTTAAATGTCTGAGACCACATTTGAACTCAGGTCCTCCTGACTTCAGGAATGGTGGTCTCTCTACTGTGCCATCTAACTGCACCCACAGAAAACTTTTAAGGAAAGATTTAGAGCAGAACAAAGGTTCAGCCTCCCCAACATTCAAGTCACATCATAAGAACAAGCAAGCAGTGCCCCACATGCCACAAGTTCACAGTAATAACTGACCATACTGCCTCTAAAAAAACATGCTATGTCTTTCAGTGCCATTTCCAGTATGGCTTCTATCTACACCCCCCTCCCCAGCCACTCCCCTTTTTGGCCATTTTAGGTATGATTTTGAACTATAACCTTTCAGTTAAAAGCTTCCTTTTTAGAGCTTATCTCAGAAAATAAATAAGTCACACTCAAGAATTTTAAATCTTTTAATTCTTCACATTTAAGAATTTAACAAGGAAGATTGAGAATTTGCTCTCAAAAAGTTTAAGATGGGGCAGCTAGGTGGCGCAGTGAATAGAGCACCAGCCCTGAAGTCAGGAAGACCCCAGTTCAAATTTGACCTCAGACACTTAACATTCCCTAGCTGTGTGACCTTAGGCAAGTCACTTAACCCCAATTGCCTCAGCAAAAAATAAAAAAAAATAAAGTTTAAAATCAAAACTTGTGAAATGGGGACTTTCTCTTTGATTTTCCAAGACCTCCAAGATCAAGTTAAACTTCTAAATGAATATAAGGTTTTTTTTTTACCTTATTATTTTTGGTATCTCATGAAATCATTAGGTTTCATTTGGAAGTTCCTTCAGGGTAAGTACTGCTTTTTATCTCTTTTTGCATCCCCAGCATTTAGCACAGTATCTGGCACTTATTTGGCACTTAAAACATGCTGACTAATTGGGCAATTCTAATTTTTCAGGAATTATTTTCTTCAATTAGATTTTTAAAATCTCTTACCAAGCTGTTAATGCTCTGCATAACTTTCTCGATTAGTTCTCACTTACTTCTCCACTTTTTTGCCTCTACCACTCTTCTTTGATTTAAAAAATCTTTTGAAAATCTTTCTTTTAAGAAATAGAGTAGTGGATCAGTGGAATAGGTTAGGTTCACAGGACAAAATACTCAATGACAACGGTAATCTAGTGTTTGATAAACCCGAAGACCCCAGTTTTTGGGATAAAAACTCACTATTTGACAAAAACTGCTGGGAAAATTGAAAATTAGTATGGAAGAAACTAGGCATTGACCCACACCTAACACCATATACCAAGATAAGGTCGAAATGGATTCATGATCTAGACATAAAGAATTATATTATAAACAAATTAGAACAATGTAGGATGGTCTACCTCTCAGACCTGTGGAGGGGGAAGGAATTTGTGACCAAAGACAAACTAGAGATCATCATTAATCACAAAATAGATAAGTTTGACTATATTAAGTTAAAAAGTTTTTGTACAAACAAAATGAATGCAGACAAGATTAGAAGGGTAGCAATAAACTGGGAAAATATTTTTACATTCAAAGGTTCTGATAAAGGCCTCATTTCTAAAATATATAGAGAATTGACTCAAATTATATAAGAATTCAAGCCATTCTCCAATTGATAAATGGTCAAAAGATATGAACAATTTTCAGATGAAGAAATTGAAACTATTTCTAGTCACATGAAAAGGTGCTCCAAATCACTATTGATCAGAGAAATGCAAATTAAGACAACTCTGAGATACCACTACACACCTGTCAGATTGGCTAAGATAACAGGAAAAGATAAGGGTGAATGTTGGAGGGGATGTGGGAAAACTAGGACACTGATACATTGTTGGTGGAACTGAATGGATCCAAAAAATTCTGGAGAGCAATCTGGAACTATGCTCAAAAAGTTATCAAACTATGCATACCATCTGACCCAGCAGTGTTTCTACTGGGCCTATATCCCAAAGAGATCTTAAAGGAGGTAAAGGGACCCACATGTGCAAAAATATTTGTGGCAGCCTTTTTTGTAGTGGCAAGAAACTGGAAACTGAATGGATGCCCATCAATTGGAGAATGGCTGAATAAATTATGGTATATGAATGTTATGGAATATTATTGCTCTGTAAGAAACTACCAGCAGGATGATTTCAGAGAGGCCTGGAGAGACTTGCATGAACTGATGCTGAGTGAAATCAGCAGAACCAGGAGAACATTATACACAGCAACAAGACTATACGATGATCAATTCCGATGGACATGGTTCTCTTCAGCAATGATGTCATTCAAACCAGTTCCTATTGTTCAGCAATGAAGATAGTCATATACATCCAGAGAGAGGCCTGAGGGAACTGAGTGTGGGCCACAACACAACATTTTAAGGCTTTCTGTGAATATTTGCTTGCATTTTGTTTTCCTTCTTAGGTTGTTTTTTTTCTCTCTTTCTAGATATGATGTTTCTTGTGCAATAAGATAACTGTATAGATCTGTATATATATATTGGATTTGTCATATAATTCATCATATTTAGCATGTATTAGATTACCTGTCATCTAGGGGTGGGAGTAGGGTGAAGGAGGGGAAAAGCTTGAAACAAAAAAAAAAGTTTTGCAAAGATCAATGTAGAAAAATCACTCATATGTTTTGTAAATAAAAAGCTTTTAATAAAAACAAAACAACAAAAAAGCAGAAAAAAAAATAAAATCTTTCTTTTGCTCTTGCTTCAACTCTTCCAAGAAGCTTTGTCTGACATGTCAAATATGCATTTTTTCTTTGAAGTTTTGCTTGTATATATTTTCATGTTACTGACTTCTATTTTGTATCTGAGGCTTCCCAATCACCACAGTAGTTCTTTATGGTCAGATTCTTCTTTTGTTTGCTCAGATTCTTCCAGCCTACTTCTTCACTCTGGACTTTATGTTAAGTTAGGCTCTGATCATTTCTGTTCAGTCTGGAACAAGTTTTCAGGAAAAGGCCTATTCACTGCCCTCTTGATCTGAGCTCTGAAAACTTCTGACTTATATTTGGCTTGTTGGCTTTTATGTGCCTGAATTTTGGTACAATGTTAGGTTCAGTCACTATTTGCCCTCTTAGAGGTTCAGAACAGGTTCTGCAAGTTCAGAGCAAATGAAATGCTGGCTCCCATTTGGTCTTGTTACCTACTCTGGTTTTTCCATCAGATTTCTGTGCTGGGCCAAGAGTTTGAACTGAGTCACCTTTTAGTTCCTGGGCTCAAAGTTAAGCTTCTGGAATTTATTTCAGGCTCAGTACTCTGCTAGACTGAGCCTGGTTGTAGCCACTCCTCAGAGCCCTAGGTCTATGATCCAGAACAGTTGCCACATGGCATCTGTTCCTGCTCCCAGCACTAGTACACGAGTTCCTCTCAGATCTCTCTTGGTGTTTCATGTCCTGGTTCTCTCTTTATTCCCTTTCCATACCTGGGTACTGGAATGCTTCTTATCCGGTTTCTACTGCCATCCTGAGCTCCTGGTCAGGTCCTAAGTGTCCAAAGAAATTTGTCTTCCTAAGCTGACCTAGGCTAGAAAAAAAATGACTCACTGTGACTTCTTTTTGGCTTTCCTAATCAGAATTTGGCTTGGCATGTTTTCTAAGTTGTCACAGAGGAAGTATGTTGGCATAGCTAGGCAAAAATTCTCTCATTCTGCCACACAGACTCCGTAGCCCTTAAAATACCAGTCTGAAAACTTCTAACCAGGGGACTGACATGAACAAACCAGAGCTCTAACATTATCTCTACAGCTATATGGGAGAGGATACATGAAAAAGACAGTGGAGAAGAGAAAGACAATAACAATTAGTATGCTATTATCACAAGAAGTAAGGAGTGAAAGGTGTCTAAATGAAGATATTGGAAAGAAAACTGTAGAGAAGATGGATATTAGAGATGGTACAAGGAGAAAGAACTGACTTTACTTGGCACCAGATGGGAAAAGTTAAGGATAATTCACATTACAGAATAAGTAACTAAAAAGACAGTAGTAGTACCCTTGAAAAAATAGAAGGCAGTCTAGAGAAAAGTATTTTGGACATATTTTGAAACACCAATGTGACAGGCAGAGATAACAGACACGTCTCTAAAGATGAGTAGGATTCAGAAGACAGATTAAACTAGATATATAGATTTGGAAGTCATCTGGGCAGAGATGATCACTGTATACATGAGCTAAAAGGATCACTAACCAACAGGATAGAATGAGAACATAAGAAGATCTAGAACACAGCCTTAAGAAACACCTACTGTCAAGGAGCAAGAAAGTGATGATTCATCAACACCGGGAACTAGAATGGTCAAACTGATAGAAGAACATGAGAGAAATGTCAAGGAAACCAAGAGAGAATTCTGGAAGTGGAGGGCCAAAAATATTAAAAAACCATACATTGGTCATTGAGAAGAAATACAAAGAAAAGAGTCCCAAATGTGGCAGTTAAGAAATCACTGATAATTTCAGTGAAACTTATTTCAATAGAGCAATAGAGTTAGAGACTGATTTTAAAACACTGGGAAGTGGTTGGCACAGAAATAGATGGAGCAAAATTAAGTAATGCTAGGAATTTTGAAGAGAAAAACAGAAGTTATATAGATTGATAACGAGCACATAGTAGGGTAAAGATTTTTGAAGAATGAGGAAAATTTTTTCATATCTGTAAAGGAGCCAGTAGAAAAGAATGATCAATAGTATAAACTCTTGAATCAGGGATTATATCAGGAGTACAAGTAGATGTGTTTGCTCTGAAAAGGCAAATGGAATAAAGCAGGACTGAATGTACAAAATTTTGAGGTATGAAATAAGGGAGATGAGGCAATTTATAACATTGAAAACATCTGAAAAAGGAACTCTGAATCAGGGACAATAAATCAACAATAAATACAGGATTACTATGCAAAAGTAAGGGCCCACTTAGATAAAGCACATGAATGTGTAGTAGATTCAGTCAACATCATTACCATGACATTCTCCAGTTGTGTTCAGAGCATGGAAGAGAAGAAGGCATATGACAGAGTTGAAGACTGGTAGGATGTGAATGCCGTAGCATAAAAGAGCAAAGGATTAAAGCAGACAATTCAATGACATTTGTTTTATACAATTTAAACAATTAAAATACACATTTTTTGGCTATTCTGAACAAGTCACAAACCTTGTCAAAAAAACAGGCAAACCTAAAAAGGGAATATTGATGTTTTAAATCCTATGAAGCTGAAATCAATCTGTAAAAGACAATAAATAGCTCTTAATGGCAAATGCAAGGTACATGTGTGCATTTAGGGTAGGAATGCTAATTATGGCTTAACCTGTTTCCCCTTCCTACCTCTTATTTCTAGGAAAAGTCATCAGCTAAAACGTAATAGCCAAAAACCTGACAAGATCAAGTTAAACAAGTAAGACAGAATCTTAAAATTAACAATAAAAAAGCTAGCCTTTTTATCAAAATAAGGAAAAATTTAAATTGTTAATTCTCAATTCAATTAATCTTTATTCTAAATGTAGAATGAACAGTCCTTCAATAATCCTTTGTATCTTTTCAAAACACACATACACACATATATATATCTCTTTAAGAAATGATATAGTAAGAAATGTATACTATACAATTTATAAACTACTGAAAAAGATATAATCTGCTCATATTATTCTTTATCTCACAAATTCTATTTTGTTGTAATAGCATGCAAAGTGTCATATCTTCAAAATACAGACTTGTTCTGTAGGCATTTATCACTATATCTTTATGGAAGACAGTTTTACAAAACACAATGCATATTTAATTTAATTCTTATAAAATTGTGCAAAATGTACAATGAATGAATCATAGTTTTTCATGAACCTTAATTTTATCAAGCTGCTGTCTGATCATCAAACAAGATTAAGAGCTTTTGTAAGCTAATAATAAGTAAAGGAATGAATATAACTGCAACTTCTCTCCTTTTCTCTGTTCTGATAGAATTGTTAATTTGTGATCCTTTCTTTCAAGACTCAGATAGGTTATCTTTTCCACAAAACTTTTCCTAGTTCCCCTAGATAAGAGATCTTTTCCTTATCAAATATTTTGTAATACTTCCCTTGATATGACCTCCTCAAGCAAGTGTATCTTGCTCACTCTTATATGTGAATTCATGTTTTGTGAAATGATTTTCATCACTGATTTCCATTTCCATATAATTAAATTTCTACAAACTAAATTTCCTGCAAAATACACTTAAAAGAATATGGGTTCTAACATATCAGAATTTGCAATTTCAACATGTTAAATAATAAAAAGCATTCTAGTTTTGTATTTTGTGGATACCTCAAAACAAATATACTTGAAGGAGAAAAATGAATTATAAAACAACAGAATATTTAAGTAGCATTAACTATTTAAAATGGGAACTATTTTTTAAAGTAGTCAATCATAGTCAAGTAATATAGTTCATTTGTTCTGGGTGATGTTTTGTGGTTCAACCTGTAAATCATCAGAAAGTTCCAAGCTGAGGGAAAGAAAAGAGGAAGAGTTAAATGTTGGCTGAGTCATCATATAAGCCAAAACGCAGTAAAGCTCCCCATACTGCTACAAAGTTTTGCTAATTCAACAGGGGTTATTTATAATGTTACCAGAGACCTCGAGACTCTACAAAAGCCGAATTCACATCCAACAGTTACTTTAACTTAGACATATTGCTGAAATTGTTGAGAGGTCCATCAATGCCGGTTCTGTTCTGCACAAGTAAAAGTAAAAAATAAAGGTTTATTACCAACTTCCTCCCTTCTTTCTATAGTTTTAAGTATTACTTAAGTAATTAGCACATGGAGGAAACTATATCCCTTAACCTTTTAATTAACAGAGGAAAAAGCTTTTTGAAGTTCTGATGTAACAACTAGAAATTTTTAGCTAAAAGGCTGGTAGTAATAACCTCCTACAGCAGAATTAGAAAGTAAGCATTATTCGCTCAAAAGAGTAATAATATCTACATGGCACTTTAACTAGGTTTTCTTAATGGAGCCTCAAAACAACTCCTATGTGAAGGTAAGTACTACCTACAGGAATTACTATTTCCATTTCATGGATGAGTAAACAGATGAAATAAGTTGCTCAAGCTGACAGGGTGACATTATTAATTTCAAAGGTGCTAACTGAATCCAGATCTTCTTTACTCTGAAGCCAGCATTCAATTTATTATGTAATACCTCTTAATAAAAAGAATTTTCCAAATCCTGAATAAAGACATTAAGATTTTTTTCTCTCCTACAGAACGCACTAATTGGCAATACTGCAGAAGCTACATGAGAGAATATACAGAAGAAAATTACAAATTCATGGATGCTCTAAGTGATATTTTTTAAAGAGAAGTTTGAAACTATTGCAAAGCCGCGAAAATCTATTACATTTCAAAATATGGGTTTAAAGTTACAAGTTGTATTATTAACAGTTCAAAGTCACATTATGTAGTCTCGTTACAAAAAAAAAAAGAGGAAAGGAAAGGGGAAAAAAGTAAAAAAAAAAAAAAAAAAGTCAGTGGCAGGTAAACTGGTGTAAAGAGTTAAGACACTTTCAAAAGCTCCTTCCAATACATCAAGTCAAATTTCTTAAACCGCATTACCTCTAGTCATAAGGTTCGTAAACAACTCCCGAAGGTGATTTAATGTAGGCTGCACAGCCGCAGATTTTCAAGGGTCCTCTACTCCCCCTCCCCAAATCCACACAACTCTGCTGCTTGTGGGATGGACCCCGCGGGTCTGAAGTGAAACTGGTCACATGAGTAGCTCCTGACTACACAGAGTGAAGGAAAGACCGGAGCAAAGGAAAGTAGGGGCGGGCTTCTCTCCCGCCCCCTTACACACAACAACAAACACACGCCAATGCTCAGAAAGCTGGCAGGCACCACCCCGGAGCGCCAGACCCGCAGGGAGCTGCAACAGATACTAACCGCCGGCTACTTTAAGCAACTAACTTCCTGCGGCGCGGCCAGCACACGAAAGCCGAGTTCTCCACCAAGGGGCCGCCCGAGGAACGATAGCGGGAAACTGAAGGCGAGGACGAGAGACAGACCCCCGAGGCGGACGCTCTGAGCAGGGCGGAGACCGGAGGCTGAACAAAGAACAGGAGGTGGGGGTGGGAGTGGGGGAGGGGAGGGGGGCGTCACTGGAGATGGACAGACTGATGGACTCCTCCCTTGCCGCGACACCCCTTGCCCCCTCCCCCTCTGAAAGGCCGTCAGCCTGCTGTGGTTTTTCGTACTCTCAGAGGGAGATGTCGCCTAGGTCGGGACATTAGGGCTCACGTGGCTGGAGATGGTGGTTCCTTCCCTAGCCGGATAGGTCCATTTGTCCGTCCCTCCTTCCTCAGCCTCCGCCTCCGCGCACGCGGCTCTCTCTGCGCGCGCACCGCAGCCTCGTCCCCGCGGTCCCAGCGGGAGCGCGCGCTTCCCCGAACCCCTTTTATTGTCCCACTACCACCACCAACATCTCCAGGCACGTGACGGACCCGGCAGGGGCCTGGGCAGAAGTGGGAGCGCGTGCTCGCCAGCCCGCTGCTCTGGCCTGTCTGGTCCTTCCCGGCGCTTGCAGCTTTAGAAGAGCCCATAAACTTCGGGAAAAAGATCAAGCTTTGGAACCCTTTTAAGACCACACCTTAGGAGACAATGCGCTCACCCCAGGGGAGCTGTTCACTCTGAGGAACCTGGGAAGGCCGTAGACTGCTGCACAAACCCTAGAGGATGGCATGCTGCATCCAAATGGAGTTCAGCTCTGCATGTGGTTCCCAACAGTGCCTTAAAAAGAGGGTTGCCATCATTGGTTCAAATACGAGTCAACTTGGGCAAAACATTTCCTCTCTCTAGACCTCAGTTTCTTCATCTGTCAAGTGAGGGAGTTGGACCAAAAACATAGCTTTCCGGGTTCAGATCTTTGAGCCTTTGTTAATATTTCAGTAGTGTTCTGGTAGAGTAATCTTGAAGATGGAAACACCTTTCTATTGTGTTGAATGGGAAAATTAACTATATCTGCAGTAAGTAAAGCAGCCTGTTCGGTTTTGTGTTAGTATAACAAGGAAAAAAATATAAACAAGCAAGACTTGGGAGGGAAACTAAGTTCTCATTTTTCTCCTAAGGAGATCAGTGATTACAAAGTTGAGGTTTAACTTCTTTAAATTAAAACATGTTTGAAAGAAACATGGAAAGCATTAAACTAGGAGAACTCTATTTGAAATAATACAAACATTTATAAACTTAAAGATTTGACAGAAACATTAGTACCTGTACTATGCCCTTCTAACAGTGCACAAGGTCATATAGCAAACATTTATATAACACTTACTATGTGCTTTACAACTGTCATCCTGATTAATTCTTACAAGAATCTAACTCACAACTGAGGTAAACAGGTTGAGTTACTTGGCCAGAATCATACAGCTTGTGTCAGAAATCAATGTCTGAAATCACTCAAGACTTCCTCCCTTCCAGTGCTGTATCTATTATACCACCTGCTAATATGTATTACTTTATATATGTCGATACAGTGTTAAAATGATTAGGAACGTAGTAGCTTTCTCTTCCTATTTCTTCATACCTCTTATAGTAAATTTTTCTGAAGCCAAGAAAAACAGACACCTGAGACAATTGGGAAAATAGTTTTCTTCCTTCCATTTTTGAGATTGTCTCATTTAATGGTTTTGCTTTGCTTGTGAAGATTTGACTGACAAAAACTTAGTTAACTTAATTTGGTGAGTAATGATTGCAATGTGCAATTTATGTTTCAATTGATCAACAATGTCCCTGGTCTATTTTATTATTATTAATAAAATATGAAATGTGTGGTTGCCTGTGATAAACATATAACTAATTACTGTTATATATATATGTATGTATATATATATATATATAGCCTATATATATTACATATATATATATCACTATTATATAACTGTTTGCATGCTAGGGTAACTTTAGCTCAGAAGTACTTTGAATGTGACCCTTCCCATTTTCTTACAATTCCCATTAATTTCTTGCAAAACATAGTACCTGATGCTTGTATCCCCTTTAGTGCTGTCCCTAAGCCAGAAACAACCCACAATGCTTCCCCACTTTTTTTGAACACTTCCTAGGTGTTGGTGGAGCTTTGAAGTGCCAGTAAAAATATACTTCAGACTTGTTAAGTCTTATTGAAAGGCAGATTTTATGGGCTGTGACTTTGGGGAGGGTTGGAAATAAAGACTGACTAAAAAACTGCATGAAAAGTAGGTCAAGTATTGCCAAGCAAATCCACATAAATTGTTGAGGTAAAGGGAAATTAGATATTCCGTGTGTCTGCATACATTGAACTCGGTAATTATTATAACATCTGGATACCTGCAAGATGTGAGAAACTGTAAAGAATAGAAAAGATACCAAAAAATTGGGTAAAAGCAAACATTTTCCCTGTTTTAAGAATGGAGAAAGATGAATAGTAGAATTGAAAGACCAATAAACTTAACATATAGTCAAGAAAAAATAGAAATAAATGGTCTGTTGGTGAGTACTTAAAGGAGGAAGCAATGATTATTAGGAGTCATCATAGATTCATTAATAAAAAAAGGTCTGCCAAACTAAAATTGTTTCCGTTTTCAAAGATCTACTATATTCATAAATTAGAGAAATATTATAAACATAAGAAAACATTTGATTACAACTGTTTAAAAATAGAATAAGCTCTTTTTAGTGTCCAAGAAGAGATTAGATAACCATATGTCAAGGTGAATGTCTCTGGAAATAGGACAAATATTTATGCAGTTCTTTTTGTATGCCAAAGAATTGGAAACTCAGAGATGTCCATCAATTGAAGAATAGATGAACAAGTTATAGTATATGAATGTGATAGAATCAAATTGTACAGTAAGAAATAATGAAGGGGGGGCAGCTAAGTGGTGCAGTGGATAGAGCACCAGCCCTGAAGTCAGGACGACCTGAGTTCAAATATGGTCTCAGACACTTAACATTCCCTAGCTGTGTGACCCTGGGCAAGTCACTTAACCCCAATTGCCTCAGCAAAAAAAAAAATAAATAAATAATAATGAAGGGAACAGTTTTAGAGAGACTTGGGAAGATTTGTATTAGCTGATGCAGAGTGAAATGAGCAGAACCAGAAGAACAAGTTCCATAATAACATTATAAAAACAACTCAGAAAGACATGAGAATTCCTATAAACGCAATTAACAACCAAGCTTTGTTTTTCTTTCTTTTTCAGCTGGGGAAGGGAAGAAAGAGATGGCAGATTTTGGCTAATTGAATAAAAGAAAAAATTATTTTAAAAAATCTTGTCAAGAATGTATAATTGAAATAGAAGGTCTTAACCTCTAAGGTCTCATCAAACTCAAGATTATAGGATTCTAAGAATGGCACAGACAATAAGTGCTATATGAATTTCAAAGACACTTTAATAGTGAGGAAAAACTTTAGTTGAGCAATGAAGATAAATGTCAGAAAAGAGATGGGAAGAAATTCCAAGGAAAGAGAATGAAAAAAAAAATATGCCTGAGACATAAGACCAGAAAGGAAAGATAGATCAAATTTTAGAGTTTTAAATGTCAGGTTAAGGAATTCAGACTTTCTTTGAAGGGCAGTGAAGAGCCACTGAGGACTTTTGAGCCATTCATAACATTGCATAACATGATAAATGCTATTTTAAGAAATATAATTTGTTAGAAGTGTTGTACAGAATGGATTGAAGAGCACAGAATCTATAGATAAGCCAATTAATATAAAAATCATTCAAAACTAAAACAAAGAAAGCCAAATATTAGTGATCAGATTACAAAAAGCCTTTAATAATAAATAAATAAATAAAATAATAAATAAAACATTTGTGTAAATAAAACATATTTACACAAATGAGAGAGGCATGGAAAGGCCCTTTTTTAATATGATAAAAATATGTTTTTAAACCTAAAAGCTAGCATTATTTAAAATGGTAAAACACTATGTTTTTCCAGTAATACGAAGGTAAGAATGATATTCTTTGGCATAGAAATCCCAACAACATAAAATAGACAAAAGAAATTTGGGCAAAAATATTGTCAAAGAGGAGAAAAAATTATCCTTTCTAAATATTTAGTGAATGTCACAGAAATGTTAATTTTCTAGGCAATGTTGCCTAGAAATGTAGGCAATTTTAATAGTAGTTTTAATAAAGTAGCAAAATATAAAATAAATCCATAACAACCAGCAGCATTTCTACTTAACCTTAATAAAAACCAGGAAGAAATAACAGAATGGGATCTCTCACTCAAAATAATTATGAAAAACTTAGTAGTCAATCTACCAAAAGAGACTTTATGTATATGTGTGTGTGTGTGTGTGTGTGTGTGTGTGTGTGTGTATAAACACAATAATAACACTCTTTAGAGCAGAGGAAGAAAAACTATATTTCTATACCAAATCCATCAACCATTTTGAATGACTGCTGGAAGCCAAGGACCCTGCGTGGAATAACATGGTCTCTATATGGGCCTGATTCCTATGTGTGCAAGGCACCCTAGAAAAACACCCACAGAACTAAGCATTCAGGGATGCATTTGGTTAATGATTATCTGCTTAATTCCTGTCCTAGGAGTTCTTAGCATAGCTGTATGTATATACCTATCCATCACAATGAAGTTGAGCACGTAGCCCTTCACCCCCAAAAGTCCCTTTGTACTTTCTGCCCAAATATGAAAGATTTCTCTACTAGCAAAGCATTAAACAAACATAGAGACTGGGAAACTTGGGAAATTGATAGCTTTCCCCAAAAACTCCAAAAGAAATCTCCAGCTACTCCCTCTCATTTGAAATAATTCCAGACCCAATTAACCTTATCTATTGACCCTTCTCTCCCCTATACAGAGCTTACATAAATAATGATATGATGAAAAGAATAGTAAACATCAGTGGTAGATGGAAACATTGGCGGCAATTAAGTCATGGGAAAAAATTAGGAGAAACAAGACACTGCATGGTTTACTGACCCCTGCACAAAAACAAGCTATTGTACAAGTGATTAATAAATGGGCTGAGGAAAATAAAGTCCCTGAGAAAATTAAATGTCCCTATTGTAAAATACCTTATGATGATATTAAATATTAAAAAGCATTGTATAAGTCTTGGAATAAATAAATATGACATTTTAGAGAAGCTCATGTCCTACCATACATGACATGATGACCGCAAGGTACAATTACCTTTAAAGTTTCACTATAACTATATTGTCTGAATTTACTCTGTACATTTCTTTTTTCTAAGAAGCACTGCACCTGAGGTTCTAAGAAATTCTGGACTCCAAGAAAAATTTTGTAATACTAGCCAAATATTTGTCCTATCTCTAATGAACCCTAACTTTGTAAGACTATAAAAACTGGAAGCTTTCGTGAATCAATCGAACAAGCATTTCTGAATAAATCGAACTTGATGACCACGCCATAGAATCTCTTGTACCACTCACCGACTCCAACCATCCATCAAGGACCCTGCTTCCCCGAGGAGGCTGAACCCCCGCAAATGACAAGCTGAAAATTATTTTTTTTAATTTTTAAATAAAGTTTTCTTTTTATTTAAAAATATAAAGAGCATT
>JAJPUD010021411.1:0-23099 GCA_023553655.1 Myrmecobius fasciatus | reverse complement strand
CCGGCAGCCGGTGGCCCCCGGGGGGCAGCAGGAAGCCGGCCAGCGTGCGCGGAGTCAGCACGAGCGTGTAGGCCGCCTCCACGGCGGACAGCGAGCCCAGGAAGAAGTACATGGGCGTGTGCAGCGCGCGGTCAGCCGCGGCCAGGGCCACGATCAGCAGGTTGCCGGCCAGCGTGGCGGCGTACAGGGGCAGCCCGAGCGCGAAGAGCAGGGCCCGCAGCCCCCGGGGCCAGCCCGAGAAGCCCAGGATCACGAATTCGCGCGGCAACCGCCCGGTCCAGTTGGCCTCTGGTCGCAGGCTCATGGCGGGGGCCCTGGGGAGGAATGGATAAAGGGCTGGCCGGGGCTCGGGAGCCAAGAGGAGCCGGCGGGGGGGTGGGGGGAGCGGGGAGCCGGACGGGCCGAGGGCGGCGGGCTCGCAGGGAGGGAGCGCGTCCTCAGACCGGCCACAAACTCGGACCTTTGGAGTTGGAAGGGGCTTAGAGATCAGTGAGGTCCCTCCCGGAGCCTCCCTACCCCCAGTTTACACGAACCCAAACTGAGGTCTAGCTAGGGGTCCGAACTCGGCGGCCCAGAGCTCGGTACAGCAGCCTAACTGGGTTAAGGGGACAGGGGGGAGGGTCAGCCGTCTCAATTCTCGTCCTCGCTCCGGGAGACCCACGTTCGAGAGCCAGCTGTTTCGCGGTCATCCACAGCCGCCCGGTCCCCGAATGGGAGCGTGGGAAACTCTCCCCCCCCCCCCTCGAGCTCCCTGCTGTGGGAGGGAACCACGTTGCCTACAAGTGGTCAGCCCAGCCGAGTCTGCTTGCCAGCCTCCCAGGACGGGGAGCTCACCACTTCCCCAGGCGAGCCACACCTTTAGGCACACGGTTGGGGGTGTTCCTGGCGGCTGCTGCACCCCCCATTCACGTCATCTCCCCCCCACCCCGAGCTTCCTTTTCCTTCCCCACCCCCTCCCTCAGCCTCAGACCCTCGGCCACCCCGGTTACCTGTTCGCTTCTTCCCCGGAGCGGTCCCTCAGGGGTGGAGGTGAGCGAGTTGGGACACTCGTTACACCCTCCCCCACCCACACAGTAGCGACTTCTGGGGAGGAGTATCCAGCCCTCTCCGGCACCTACTCCAGACTGTGGTTGCAGCTGTCTGCGGACCTTGGGGAAGGAAACCACCAGTTCTTAAGCTCCTACTATGCGCCACGTACTGTGCTAATCCAGCCTCAGACACCATAAAGCCGGCAAATTAACAGCTCTAGGACTCAGTTTGCCCAGCCGTAACAGAGGGATCGGAATAGCGTCTCCTCCCCAGCGTTGTGTGATAATAGCTTGCAAAAGCACTTAGTAGGGCAGCTAGGTGGCGCAGTGTATAGATCAATAGCCCTAAAGTCAGAAGGACCGAAGTTCAAATCTGATCTCAGACATTCAACACTTCCTAGCTGTGTGATCCTGGCCAGGTCACTTAACCCCAATTGCCTCAAAAAACCAAACCAAACCAAGCCAAACAAACAGTACAGTGACTGGCACACAGTGGGAACCATGTAAATGCTTATTCAGTCCCCCCCAAACCCTGCTGTCTCCCACCACTGCCAACCTCTCAAACCAGGACTCCTGAACCCCTCAAGGTCTCTACTTCTAATAGAGTGGCAAGGTCTCTCCCTGTCATCTCCCCAATATCTCACCATCAGCCCCTTCATCTCCTCTGACACTGCCCCTGGTACCTCATGTCTGGACTGTTACAAGCTGGGGGGTATGCTTAACCTCCCCACCCCATCCACTCCATCCTTCCTTCAGCCACCAAAGCTCAGGTCCAACCATGTCACTTCCTACTCAATCAACCCCCACGGGCTCCCCCTTGCCTCTGGGAGCAAACCCGACCTCCTCACCCCTCACTCCTCTGACCCACGAGGTGTCATGGCCCAGACACTACCCTTCCCCTCCAGGAGTTTTCAGTGGCTGTGTGCCAGGCCCGGGATGCTCTCCCTCCTCATCTTCACTTCCCGATCAGTTCCCTGGCTACCTTTAAGGATCCCAGCTGCTGCTGGAAGACTTTCTGGATCCCCCTTGATTCCAACACCCTCTGACCTTATGTCCAATCGCTGTACCTACACTTTCTGGTAAGTGATTCTTTCCATGTTTTCTCCACCTCTGGGCTGTGGATTCTTGAGGGCATTTTGTCTTTCTTCACAGCCTTAGCCCCATGCCCAGCGTGCAGTAGGTGCTTAATCAATGCTTGCTGACTGACACTTCTACCCCGGCTCTTTCTCCACAGAGACTGCCCTGCCAACCCAAGCACAATTTGGGACATTTACTCCGATTTTGAGTCACCTGGGTGGATTTTGCTCAGTGTTCTAGCCTACCAGGTCCTTGTCCATCCTGATGTCTGTTGTCCTTCCCAACTGGTCCCCTTGAGATTAGAGATGGAGGTCATCTCTGCCTTTATTCAGGACTAGACAACTTGACACACAGAACAGACCCAGATCCCCCGTCACTCCACTGGAGACCTCTTGCTACTAGGATTATGGGCAGAAGCTGCAAAGGGACAGCTCCCCCATGTAAAAGACTGTCTAAAAGTGAGCCGGGCCACCTCGGGATTTCTTTTTGATACAAATTGGGCTAAAAGGACATCCGCCATTAAGGGCTAGTGCTCACTAGGTTCCAAGGGGCCAAACTGTTCTATAAGACCTTTCCTTTGGTTCCTTTTCCCCGCCAGATCTTTGACCTATGGGCTTATGAGCCCAAGCCAAGTATGCTCAGGCCAGGGTAAAACAACTGGGGGGGGGGGTGTGGAAACTGTGATGGATCTGTTCGTGTATCTGAAGGGTCAGGAACAATGGGGGAGGGGTCTGCCCCACTTGAATGGAGAAGCACCTTCACTGCAAGACCCCCAAAGAGGCCAAAATGATGGGCTCTTCCTCCCGGGAAGTCCTGGAGCAGAGGCACATGGGAGGATGCTTGGACCAGCCGGCCACCGAGGCCACTTCTGGCTCTCTAATAAATTGCACAGAAATCACAGACTGGTCTGAGGGGATAGAGCAGACCCTCATTCATGGGCTGAAATCCTTTTGTGAGCCCCAGTGACTGGGCTTAGCTGCCCTGAACTTGGCATCAAGTGTCCCCATTCTCAGGTGGTTGTTCTTGCTGGGTAGTGCCACCCTGGCCTATGGCAAATGTTACATAGGAAACAGACAGACAGACAGACACAGATCGTGACAGACAAAAAGGAGGAAGAGAGAGAGACTAATAGAGACTCATGGAGGCAGAGAGACACAAAGACCAGTGGATGAGACAGGGAGACAGAAAGGAGAACAAGAGAGGATGAAAGACAAAGAAAATGGAGGAGACGGTCAGAGGGTGACCAGGAGCCCAGGCACAGGCGGAGGAACTGGGAGGGACAGGGAGCTCCATGCCCAAGCTCCCTCTTGGCACCCTTTGCCTGCCCAGCTGTGCCAGGGCAGGGGGAGATTTGCCTGGAGGTGGCAGTTACATGGACCCTCCTATGCTCATGGCCGCTGAGGTCCCTGCAGAGGGCACTGTCTCCAAGTCCGGCCTGTAGCCCCTGCTCCCACCGGCCCTGATCCTCTATCCTTACCTCCCTCTTCTTCCTCCACCTTCAGACTTGGCCACCTCTGGCCCGTGGCGCTCAGGCCCTGACCTCAGTGGGTGGGGAACGTCAGCTCCGGATGGAGTATCTATAAGGAGCGACCCTTCATGCTCTCCCCACCCCGACCTAACTCATAGTCCCCTGGGGCAGTTGTTGGGCTTAGGGACTCAGGGGGGACTCAGGAAGGGAGCAGACAGGCAGGCAGGGAGGGAATTTTCTAGCCTCAATTCCCTGGATCTCTGGGCACAATTGGAACCACTAATGAGCCCCCATGAGCCTTGTTAGGGTCCCTGTCCCCAAGGCCTCATTAAGACTGACAGAACCCAGTTGAACCCGAGGGGCTAAAGGGAGAAGGGAAAGAGCCCAGGGAATCCCCGGGTATTCCAGGATTGTGGGGAACTCCTAATCCTGGCTTCTCCCGCCATCATCTTCCTCCTGTTTAATCTAAATCTCAGTCCCAAAGAGATCATTAACCAACGTACTAAATGGTCAGCCAGCCTCCAGCCTCCCTCATTCAGTCCATCATTCATATACACCCCCAGGTGCCTTCCCCATGCCCCCTCTAATTGGGTCTCTTCCCTCCTCAAATCTTTTGGTGTTCCCCAAATTCTTCCAAAGAGACTTTAAACTTCCAATCCTGGCATTCAAGGCCTTTCAGTTTCATTAGTTCCCTCATTTCCTTTCCCAGACCCTGAGCTCCAGCCCACAGGGTGACCTCTGCCTGGGGGTAGCTCCTAGGTGTCCTGTAAATCCTAAAGAGCTAAACCGATGAGACGTAGCACCGCTCACTGCCATTCCTTGCCTGCCCTGAAATCATGTTTCATCATGAGTCCTCTAGAATGGTGGAGTTCCTAAGTCTCTCGATTTGTTTTATCTTTAGATTTGTTGTTATATAAAGCTTTCTTCTGCTTCTGCTCCCTTCCCTCTGCATCAGCTCATACAAGTCTCCCCATTTTTCTCTCCTCTGCTTCATTTCTTAAGCACAACAGAGAGTATTCTATCACAATCATATGTCACGGCTTGTTCAGCTATTCCCCAGTTGATGGGCATCCCCTTATTTCCAATACTTTGTCACCACAAAAAGAGCTTCCAAAATTTGCTTTATACATATAGTTAATCTTCTCTTGCAAAAAATCTCTTTGGGGGCAGCTTGGTGGCACAGT
Source organism: Myrmecobius fasciatus (assembly GCA_023553655.1). NCBI lineage: Eukaryota > Metazoa > Chordata > Mammalia > Dasyuromorphia > Myrmecobiidae > Myrmecobius > Myrmecobius fasciatus. The sequence goes on along the minus strand of JAJPUD010021411.1, from coordinate 18,342 downwards.
GGATAGAGCACCAGCCCTGAAGTCAGGAGGACCTGAGTTCAAATCTGGTCTCCAACACTTAATACTTCCTAGCTGTGTGACCCTGGGCAAGTCACTTCATCCCAATTGCCTCAGGAAAAAAAATTCTCTTTAGGATACAGACCTAATGGTATTGCTGGGTCAAAGGGAATGCATGTTAAAAAAATTATTACTTAGAATAGAAAAGAAAAAGAGAAAAGGAAAACAAAACAAAACAGAACATTGTCATGTGCCTAGGAGAACATCAAGGAGGATTCAAAATGTATTACAATAAATTACCAGTTCAAGAAAGGATGTATAATAGAAGAAATTATATTCATGAGTGTCCATCTTTTCTTTGCTTACTTGTAGGTTATTCTTTTGTTCTCTGCTGTGCACTTTTTTTATTTTATTCTTTTTTTCCCTTTCATCCCTCTTACATCTCCCAAGTAGGTACTAGTTAAGCACAGATATATATAGTAAATACAACCCACACACCCACATCCATACACCCAATCCACACACATATATATGTGTATATCTATCTATCTATCTATCTATCTATCTATCTATCTATCTACATACATTCACACCCACCCACAGACGCACTCACACATACATATGTCTATATACACACAAACATAGAGTAACATGCATACCTATCTACATACATTCAGATGCACATATATACACATGCATTTACCCATATGTAAACATGAATCTAAAAGGCAGATAATGTGGATTTCTCTCTTGATTGAATCTTTAAATTTGACTTATCTCTTCTTTTCTATCCTTGCTAACTCTTCTACATTAATTCTTCTCCTTAACTTGCTTTGCTATTACTTAATCTCCCCTCATCCATGGATCTCTCCCTTGTCTTCTTCCTCCACCCTTTGCTTTCCCTCCTCTGCCCATCCCTCCTCTTTATTTCTTTATAGATTTTGAAGGGTGCTATATCCTTTATAGGGTATATATATTTATGTGTTGCCTATGTGAATAGATTTTCAGACTTATGAGTCCTCCTCCCTCTAATGCTTCTGTCCTTCCTTTGCACCTCATTTGTATGCCATAATTACTATTTTTACCTTTTCCAAGGCAGTTTTGCTTTTCAGAGTCAGGTCATACTCAACTCTACCCTAATCTTTCTTTTAAGCTACCCAATTACTGCTGCTAATCTTAAACATATGGTAAAAATTTCCATGTAAAAAAGACAATTTGTCCATGTTAAATTCTTTGAAACTGATCTTTGATATTGCCTCTTAGATGTGAAATTTTCTATTGAGTTCAGGTTTGGTTGAAAGAATCAATAGGAGCAGCTAGGTGGGGCAGTGGATAGAGAACTAGCCCTGAAGTCAGGAGGACCTGAATTCAACTGTGGCCTCAGACACTTAACACTTCCTAGCTGGGTGACCCTAAGCAAGTCACTTAACCCCAATTGCCTTAGCAAAAAGAAAAAAAAAAAGAGACTGAAAGATGCAATTGTCTATATATTTGAGATATGAGGCCTTTATCAGAGAAACTTGTAAAATTCCTCTGTCTCTGCAAGTTCATTGAATGTTCACTTTTTTCATTCAATGTTATGGATACTTTTGCTGTATATGACATTTTTGGCCAGAGGCCTAGTTATTTTGATTGTCGGTTTAATGATTCCAGGACTTGCAGTCTGCTGATAAGTCCTGTACAATTCTAATTGTAACTCCAGCTTATTTGAATCGTTTATTTCTTGTTTTTTTTCCCAGAATTTCCTCTTTCATCTGGGGGTTTTGAAATTTGGCAATAATATTCCTAAGTATTTTCCACCAAGGATCTCTTTGAGGTGGTGATCGGTGAATTTTCTCCATTCCTATTTTCTCTATTTCTGGAGTTCTATCATTGCAGGATAATTTTCTTGAATTATTCTTGCATTCTTGTATCAAGGTTCTTTTCCTGGTCACAGCTTTCAAGTAATCCAATTATTCTTATATTTTCTCTTTTTGAGCTGTTTTCCAGATCTGTTGTTTTTCTTATGTTTCACATTCTGTTCTATTTTTTCATTCTTCATATTTTGTTTTATTTCTTGGTCTCTTATAGTTTTACTGGTTTCCCCTTGCCTAATTCTAATTTTCAATGCATTATTTTCATCTTTGAGACTCTATATCTCCTTTTCTAGTTGGTTAACTTTTTTTCATAATAAAATAAATATGCTATTTAAGCATAGTTCCAAATTACTCTCTAAAATGATCAGTTTATGAGTCCAAAAATAGAGCATACATGTCCCAGTTTTCTGATATCCCCCCAAGAGCTGTCATTTTCTTTTTCTGTCATATTAGCCAGTTTGATAGGTGTGAGACAGTATCTCAAAGTTGTTTTATTTTTCATTTCTCTATTCAATAGTGATCTAGAGCATTTTTATATTATAGAAAGCTTTGATTTCTTCTCCTGAAAACTGCCTATTGATACCCTTTGATGATTTATCAATTGGCTAATGACTCATTCCTATAAATTTGATGCAATTGTATATATATATATATATATATATATATATATATATATATATATAAGATATAAGTTCTTTATCAAAGAAACTTGTAAAATTCCTCTCTCTCCTGATCTAGCTGCATTGGTTTTGTTTTTGCAAAACTTTTTAAATTTAATGCAATTAAAATTATCCATTTTATATGCTATAATATTCCCTCTTTCTTGTTTTGTTGTAAATTCTTCCTTTCTTCATAGATTTAACAGATAAACGATTCCTTGCTCCCATAATTTGTTTATGATATTACTGTCTAAATCATGTACCCATTTTGCACTGTTGGGCCATATTTAGATTCTGCCAAACTTCTTTCCAATTTTCCCCGAAATTTTGTCAAATAGTGAGTTCTTGTCCTTTCTTGGGTCTTTAGGTTTATCAAACACTAGATTGATTATTGCAGTTTTTTACTCCTATCTTGTGTACCTAATCTGTTCCACTAATTTACCATTCTGTTTCTTAGACAGCAGGAGATTGTTTTGTTGATTACCACTTTGTAGTACAATTTGAGATTTAATACAACTAAGCTACCTTCTTTCATATTCTCCCCACCATCCACATTAGTTCCCTTGATATTCTTGACCATTTTTTCTTTCAGATGAAATGTGTTATTTTTTTCTAGCTTTATAATAAACATTTTTTTGGGGGGGGATTGTTTGGTATACCACTGAATAAGTAAATTAATATAAGTAGTATTTTCATTTTTATTTTATTGGCTCATTCTGCTCATGAGCAATTAATGTTTCTTCAATTTTTAAGGACTGTCTTTATTTGTATGAAAGAGTTTTATAACTGTATTCATATAATCCCTGAGTTTGTCTTGTCAGCTAATTCCCAAGTATTTTATATTGTCTACAGTTATTTTAAGTGGAACTTTTATTTCTATTTCTTCCTGCCAGACTTTGTTGGTAATATGAAGAAATATTGATGATTTATGTGGGTTTATTTTATATCTTGCACCTTATCTGAAGTTGTTAATGATTTCAAGTAATTTTTAGTTGATTTTCTAGAATTCTCTAAGTGTACTGTCATAGCATCTGTCAAAAGTTATGTTTTTGTTTCCTCATTTTCTATTCCAATTAATTTCTTTGTCTTTGTTTATCATTATAGTTGGCATTCCTAATACAAGACTGAATAATAGTGGTGATAATTCATATCATTGCTTTGCCATGATCTTACTGGGAAGGCTTTTTTAGCTCATTCACATTACCAATAATGCTTGCTGATGGTTTTAGATAGATATTACTATTTTAAGAAAAGCTCTACTTATTCCTGTGATTTCTGGTGTTTTTAATAGAAATGAGTTGCATTTTGTCAGAAGCCTTTTCTACATCTATTGAGATAATAATTTGATTTTTATCATTTCTGTTATTGAAATGATCAGTTATGCTAATAGTTTCCATGTTGAACTGGTACTGCATTCATGTTACAAATCCCACCTGGTCATCATGTATGATCTTTGTGATATATAGCTGTAATCATCTTGTCAGTATTTTATTTAAAATTTTTGCATCAATAGCCATTAGAGAAATTAGTCTATAGTTTTCTTCTCTGTTTTAGCTGTTCCTGGTTTAGGTATCAGCACCTCATTTGTGTTGTAAATTTTGTAGTACTCCTTCCTTGCTTATTTTCCCAAATAACTTTTATAGTATTGGAATTAATTGTTCCTTAAATGTCTGTGAATCTATCTGATTCTGGGGATTTCTTCTTAGATGATTCATTTGTGGTTTGTTCAGTTTCTTTTAAAAAAGATAGGGTTATTTAAGAATTTTATTTCCTCTTCTGTTAATCTGGACAATTTATATTTTTATAAATACTCATCCATTTCACTTGGATTTATAGGCATATAATTGGACAAAATAACACTTAAAAATTGACTTAATTATTTCCTCTTCATTGGTGATGAATTCACTCTCTTCATTTTTGATATTGGTAATTTGGTTTTCTTCTCAGTTTTATTTATTAATTCAATGATTCACTTATATTCAACCTTACTTTAGGATTTTTAATTTAATGCTTAATCAATGATTTTTAATTTATTCTTTTCCTAATTTTAGATGCAACCCAATTCATTGATCTACTCTTTTTCTATTTTATTGATGTAACCATTTAAAGATATAAATTTTCTTCTATATACTGCTTTGTGTGAATCCCATAAATCTTGGCATGTTGTCTCATTATTTTCATTATATTTAAGGAAATTATTGTTTTTGATTTGTTTTTTTTTCTTTCTTTAGGATTCTTTAGGATTATATGACTTTCCCCCCATTTTTCCTAATAATTTTTCCCAATAATTTTTAATCTGTTTCCATGGCCCTTTATTAAATTTGGCCTTTTTGCATTATAACCCCAAAAGGATCCATTTAATATTTCTGCTTTTCTGCATTCAGTTGTGAGATTTTTATGTCCTAATATATGGTCAATTTTTGCATATGTGCCATGTACCACAAGTACCATATTCTTGTGCTATTTAATTTTTTACAGAGGTCTATGGTTTCTAACTTTCCTAAAATCTTATTTATCTTCTTATCTTTTTCCTTTTTAGTTAGATTTATAGAGTTCTGAGAGTTATTGACATCACCCACTAGTATGATTTTACTATCACTTTCTGTATCTTATTTAACTTTTCCTTTAAGGATCTAGATACTATCCCATTTAGTGCATATGTGTTTAGTTCAATAGAGTTTCGGAGTTTATTGTAAGTTTTAAAATCAAATTAAAAATCAAGAAATAGGCTGGGAAAAAATGAGTAAACAACAACAAAAGTGAACCTGGTCATAGAAAGTTACTATGGGAATAGTATTCTGGGGAAATGGCAGAATATGTCAGAAAATTTCAAACCTTCCAGATTTTCCCTACAAACAAAAAACAAATTTGCACCTCAGGATGAACATGAACTGGTGAAAAACAAAAAAGTCTGAACCATAGGAATTTTCACTTCCCCAACAGCCTGGGGAGTTCGGGGTCTGAGACCGGGCAGACTGAGGGAGGCCCAGCTGTGCTGCTGAGATTCTGACATGGGAAAAGGAACCAGCACACTGGGAGTGCAGAAGCAGTGAGGCAGAGAAGCTGTCAGCTTCAGGGACTTGCAGGAGGGGGTATCTTTTGGTTTGGAGTTCCAGGTCAGGGGGAAGAGCTTGAGTGAAGCTAGAGGCACCATCCTCCCCAACCCATGATTAGAGATGCTCAAACCAATATTTCTTATTTTAAAAAAATAATAATGAACAGATGAAAAAGAAAGAACCCATCCATAGAAACTTACTGACTTTCATTTTCAGAAAGACTGGCTTTCATTTTCAGAGGATAGTGTAGTAAAAAGAAAAAAAAAAGAGGAAAAAATACTTCTACTTCAAAGAATAATGTGAAATGGCTACCTGCCCAGAAAGAATTTATTGAAGAACTCAGAAAAGACTTTAAAAATCAAGTGAGAGAGATTGAGGAAAAACTAAAAACAAACAAACAAACAAACAAAACAAAACAAAAAAAGCAAACCCCAAAACAAACCCTCCAAGATTATTGGGGGGGGGAAGCTAACCATTAGAAAAGGAGATATAGAGCCTTAAGGAAGAAAATAATTCTTTGAAAATTAAAATTTGGCTTGGGAAATCAATGAAGCTATAAGAAACTGTTAGAAATAGCATTCTTGACACTGAAAATTAGATATTGAGGAAAATGTATTAAAGAAGAATCTTAAGGCATAGTCTTAACATTCTGGCCAGAAGCTGGCCCCACTCCTCTTCAGGAAGAGGGAGTGCTGAGTAGAGAAGTGGGAGAACCTTTATATTTGCTCTGTGACACAGCCCCTCCCTTCAGAGAGCAGATTGACCCATTTCATCTCAATTACAATCTTTCTGATACGTCCACCATATGTTTCCCCTTAGTATGTATAAAACATATTCCTCTCCCCATCATACATCCCATGTTCAAAAATGATAGAAAACTTCCTATGGGGTATGTTGTTTAATATTCAGTTAGCCTATTAAGCAGGGGCTGTAATGATTTGGTCAAGTTCTTTCACTGACTCCAACTAGTTTGGGCTGGATGGGCTATTATCTTAAGTCTGTGGTTTTCTCAAAGCCATAGGACTCATTCTAATTGGCTGAATTCACCTGTGCCTTCTTAGCCCCCCAATTCCTTGTTTTCTGGAGGCTTCTATTGATCACTTAATTATTCTGTAAATCCTAACATTCCTTAACCTCTCACATTCTGAAAACTTCTTGGTCAATGATACCCACTACCTCAAAGCTTGCAACACTGTGGAAACCCATCTTTTTAGCATTTCCAACAAGATCAAGAAATAAGACAAAATATAAAGAATGAAAAAATAGAACAGAATGTGAAACACAAGAAAAATAACAGATCTGGAGAATAGCTCAAAAAGAGAAAATATAAGAATAATTGGATTACTTGAAAGCTATGATCAGAAAAAGAACCTTGATACAAGAATGCAAGAATAATTCAAGAAAATTGTCCCGGAGTGATAGAACATGAGGAGAAAATAGAAATAGAGAAAATTCACTGATCACCATCTCAAAGAGATCCTTTGTGGAAAATACATAGGAATATTATTGTCAGATTTAGAAATTCCCAGATCAAAGAGAAAATTCTGCAGTAAACAAACAAAACAACCCCAATTCAAATATGCTGGAGCTACAATTAGAATTGTAGAGGATTTATCAGCAGATACAATCAAAGACCTCAGGTCTTGGAATTATATTTACTGGCAAAAGCCAAAAATATTATATCCAGCAAAATTATCTACAATATTGAATGAAGAAAAAGGACATCCAACAAACTTGCAGATTTTCAGGACTTTCTCTCAATCAAACCTGAACTTAATAGAAAATTTAACACATAAGAGCCAATATCAAAGTTAATTGCAAGGAACTCAATATGAACAAATCATTTATGTGTTGTGCATGGAAATGTATATCATATATTTAAGATTGACATCAGTAATTGGGTAGCTCAAAAAAAAGATTAAGGAGAATTGAGTATGATCTGATTTCAAAAAGCAATACTGTATCAGAAAAGATAAAAATAGTAATTATGTTATACAAATGAGGTGCCAATATATACAGATACTATACAGAGGCAGTAGAGGGAGGAGGAGGGCTTGTAATTCTGAAAACCTACTCATATAAGGAACAGATTAAATAGGGAATGTTACAGGGAACATTATATATGTGTGAGTGTATATATATATATGTATATATGTATATACACACATACACACACACACACACACCACAAAGGATATAGCACTCTAAAAAAATAAAGGGAGAGGGAATAGAATAAGTTGGGGTATAAAAGGATGTGTAGATTTATGGCAGTAGGACAAGTTGTATAGATTAATGGGCAAGGGATAAAAGATAAGGTGAGGTACAGAAGGGTGTTTAGATGAACTGGAATGGAATAAGGTGTGTAGGTTAATGAGAATGGGATAAAGAGAGAAAGAAAGGGTGTGGGAAGAAGATAAAGGAAGGATCCATGGGAGGGGGGAAGTTAAGTAATAGCAAGGCACATTAAGAAGCAAAATTAAAGAAGAGTTAGCAGGGATAGGAAGTTAGAGATTTTCAGAAACACTGCAACAAGGATCTTCAGGAGTAGAGTTTATTAGAAAAAAAAAGTAGAGCTAGTAATCATTGGTCTTAGACAAAGTCAAACTTAAATATTCAAATAAGAGAAAAATCGACATTATATGTTAGCCATATTAATATTGTTTTAGATGCATGTTTACATATAGGTAAATGTGCATGTAAATATAGATGTATGTATGTATCTGTGTGTATGTGCATATATATATGTGTGTTTGAGTATATGTGGGGTATGTATGCATGTAGGTCTATGTATATGTGCATATAGATCAATGTGTATGTGTGTGGGTCTGTGGTGGATGTGAATATATGGGTGTATATACATTATATTCAGTTATATACAGGTAAACATAAATAAATAGATATCTATCTGTGTTTAACTGTAGCCTGATTAGAGGCAGTGGAGGACATGAAAGAAGTAAAAAGAATAAAGTAAAAAGTGAGCAGCAGAGAACAAATAAATAACCTAAAAGGAAACAAAGAAAAAATGGACGCTCATGAATATAATTTCCTCTATTATTATTACATATGCTTTCTTGAAATGGAAATTTGTTGTTATATATTTTGAATTCTCTCTGATGTTCTGCTGGGTACATGGCAATGTTTTGTTTTGTTTTATTTTCCTTTAATGACTTTCTTTTTTCTATTCTGTTTTTTCTTACTTTGTATTTAGTTCAATAAATAAGAAATACATAAATTCTTTTTTTTTTGAAAAAAAGAAAGTTACTTTGGTGACAAAGAAGATCAAGACACAAACTCAGAAGAACACAAAGAAATCAAAATGGCTATATACAAAGCCTTAAAGAAAATTTGGCTTGGACAAAACCCCAAGTCAACCCAAAAAAAGAATTCCTAAAAAACTCAAAGAGGATTTTTATTTAATTTTTTGTGAAGGCAAATGGGCTTAAATAACTTGCCCAGGATCACACAGCTAGGAAGAGTTAAGTGTCTGAGATTGGAGTTGAACTCAGGTCCTCCTGATTCCACAGCCAGGGCTCTATCCACTATGCCATGTAGCTGCCCCTCAAAAAAGATTTTTAAAATCAAATAACAGAGTCAAAGGAAAAAAAATTTGGGGGTGGGAATGAGAATGATGCAAGAAAAATGATGAAAAGAGTTAATAGCTTGGTAAAGGGAGCACAAAAAAACTGAAGAAAATACTTTTTGAAAACAATAGGTTTTTTTTTTAATTTTCAAAATACATGTAAAGATAGTTTTCAACATTCACCCTTGCAAAACCTTGCATTCCAAGTTTTTTTCTCCCTCCCTTCCCTCACCCCTCCCTTAGACAGCAGGCCATCCAAGATAGGTTAAACATGTGCAATTCTATGCATATTTCTACAATTATTATGCTGCACAAAAAAATCAGATCAAAAATGAGAAAGAAAACAAAAAAGCAAGCAAACAAGAACAAAAAAAATGAAAATACTATGTTGTGATCCACACTCAGTTCCCACAGTACTCTCTCTGGGTGTAAATGGTTCTCTTCATCACAAGTCTATTGGAATTGGCCTGAATCACCTCATTGTTGAAAAGAGCCATGTCCCTCAGAATTGAACATTGTATCATCTCATTGTCATGTACAATGATCTCCTGGTTCTGCTCATTTCACTCAGCGTCAGTTCATGCAAGTCTCTCCAGGCCTCTCTGGAATCGTCCTGCTGGTCGTTTCTTACAGAACAATAATATCCCATAACATTCATATACCATCATTTATTCAGCCACTCTCCAATTGAAGGGCATCCCTTCAGTTTCCAGTTTCTTGCCACTACAAAAAGGGCTGCCACAAACATTCTTGCACATGTGGGGCCCTTTCCCTCCTTTAAAATCTCTTTGGGATACAGACCCAGTAGAAACACTGCTGGGTCAAAGGCTGTGCACAGTTTGATAGCCCTTTGGGCATAGTTCCAAATTGCTCTCCAGAATGGTTGGGTCAGTTCACAACTCCAACAATGTCTGAGTGTGCCAGTTTTCCTACATCCTCTCCAACATTTATCATTGTCTTTTCCTGCCATCTTAGCCAATCAGAGGGGTGTGTAGTGGTATCTCAAAGTTGTCTCAATTTGCATTTCTCATCAATAGTGATTTAGAACATTTTTTATATGACTAGAAATGGTTTTAATGTCTTCATCTGAAAATTGTTCATATCTTTTGACCATTTATCAATTGGAGAATAGCTTAAGTTCTTATAAATTTGACTCCGTTTTCTATATATTTTAGAATGAGGACTTTATTAGAACCCTTGTATGTAAAAAAAAGGTTTCCCAGTGAAAATAGCATTTTAAAAACAAAATAGCTAAATAGTTAAAAACATTTTTTAAAAGAAACAAAAATTCACTAAGGAGAAGAAAGTAGAATGGATCAAATGTGAAAGAAGGTACAGAAAGTCACTGAAGAAAATAATAACTTAAAAATTAGAATTGGGCAAATGGAAGCTAATCAGTCTATAAATTGTCAATAAACAATAAAACAAAATCAAAAGAATGGAAAAATTGGGAGAAATGTGAAATATTTCAATGAAAATAGATCCAGGAGAAAGAACTTAAGGATTTTGGACAACTTCAGTTTCTGGGATAAAAACTCACTATTTGACAAAAACTGCTGGGAACACTGGAAAATAATATGTCAGAGACTTGGCATAGACATATCTCACAACCCATATCAAAATAAAGTCAAATTTAAGCATAAAGGGTGATATTATAAAGAAATTAGGAGAATAGTTTATCTATCAGATCTTCAGAGAATGAAAGAATTCATGGCCAAAGAAGAACTAGAAAATGTTATGGCATACAAAATGTACAAGTTTATATTAAATTTAAAATGGTTTACACAAACAAAACCAATGTAGCCAAGATTAGAAGGGAAGCAGAAAACCGGGAGAAAAAATTTATAGCTAGTCTTTCTAATAAAGGACTCATTTCTAAAACATGTAGAGAATTGACTAAAATTTGTAAGAATATAAACTATTCTGGGGGCAGCTAAGTGGTGCAGTGGATAGAGCACCAGACCTGAAGTCAGGAGGACCTGAGTTCAAATTTGGTCTCAGACACTTAACACTTCCTAGCCTCCTAGCCCTGGGCAAGTCACTTAACCTCAATTGCCTCAGCAAAAAAAAAAAAAAAAGAATATAAGCTATTCCCCCCAATTGATAAATGGTCAAAGGATATGAACAATGTTTAGATGAAGAAATTAAAGCCATATATAGTCATATGGAAAAATGCTCTAAATAACTATTGATTAGAGAAATGCAAATTGAAACAACTCTGAGGTACCACTTCATACCTATCAGATTGGTGAAGATAACAGGAAACTATATTGATAAATGTTGAGGGGATGTGGGGAAGGGGAAAGAAAGTTACTATGGTAACAGGGAAGATTAAGACACAAATTCAGAAGAACACAATGAAATCAAAATGACTATATAAAGAGCCTCAAAGAAAGTATGAATTGGATAAATCCCCCCTCCATCTCTCCAAAAATTCCTAAAAGAACTTGAAAAGGATTTTTAAAATCAAATAAAAGGCAGAGGAAAAATTGGAGGTAAATGAGAGTGATGCAAGAAAATGATGAAAAGAGAGTCAACACTAATGCATTGTTGATGGAGTGGTGAACTGATTCAGCCATTCTGGAAAACAATTGGAACTATGCCGAAAGGGCTATAAAATTGTACATCCTTTGATCCAGCAGTGCTCCTACTGGGTCTGTATCCTAAAGAAAACATTAAAGAGGGAAAAGGACCCACATGTACAAAAGGGTTTGTAGCAGTTCTTTTGGTGGTGGCAAGGAATTGGCAATTGGGTAGATGCCCATCGATTGGGGAATGGCTGAATAAGTTATAGTATATGAAAGTAATGGAATATTATTGTTCTATTAAAAAAAAGATGAACCGGCTGATTTTAGAAAGGTCTGGAAAGATTTCCATGAACTGATACTGTGTGAAACAAGCGGAACCAGGAATACATCATACACAGGACAGAAGGATTGTGCAATGATCAACTATGATAGACTTGGTTCTTTTCAGTGGTTCAGTGATCCAAGACAATCCCAATAAACTTTGGATAGAAAATGCCGTCTGCATCCAGAGAGAGAACTGTAGAGACTGAATGTTGAGCAACACTTACTATTTTCATCTTCTTCTCATGGGTTTTCTCTGCCAACATGATACATATGGAAATTGAGTTTTAAAATGTGCATGCATAACAAAAAAATTTTTACATATAACTGAGGGAAAACAAACTTAAGAATTATTGGAAACCTGAAAGCTGTGATCAAATTGTCTAGACATATTTCAAGAAATTGTCAAGAAAAACCATTCTGATATTCTAGAACCAGAGTAAAATAGGAATGGAAAGAACCCACTGATCATCTCCTGAAAGAGATCTCCAAATGAAAACTCCCAGGAATATGATAGCCAAATTCTAGAACTCCCAGATCAAGGAGAAAATATTGTAAGCAGCCAGAAAGAAACAATTCACATATCATGACTCCATAATCAGGATAACCAAAGATTTAGCAGCTTTTACATTTAATGTTTGGAGGTCTTGAAATGTGATATTTCAGAGGGCAAAGGAGCTAGAATTTGAACCCAGCAAAGTAAATATAATCCCATGGGGGGAAAAGGGGAATACATATTTAGTTACTTAGAAGACTTTCAAGTATTCCTGATGAAAAGAACAAAACTGAATAGGAAACTTGACTTTCAAATGTTTATATTTGAAACGCAAGAAAGAGAAGCATAAAAAAAGTAAAGAGCAAAGTGAAATCATAACAGATTCAACAAGTTTAAATTTCCTACATGGGAAAATAATACTTGTAATTTCAAAGACCTTTGTCATTATTAGGGCAATTAGAAGGAATATACACAAGCAGGAGTATACATAGAACCTCACCTATGCTGGGAGTTTAGTATGCAAATACATGGGTGTGAGTTGGCTATGATGGGATAATTTCAAAAACTAAAGGGATAAGAAAAAGAAATGCAGAGAGGCAGAATGGTGTAAAATAATAAAAGAAGAGCAAAAAGAAGATCTTTTACAATAGAGGGTGAAGTAATCAAATTAATCCTGAGTTACTCTTTAATTGATCCTATTTATAATCGATTTTGTCCTATAACCATCTATGTAATGATTCTTGGTCTCTGAATTTAGTTCAGAAATTCAGTTGACCTGCAATGAGTCAAGTTTAGAAATCCAGTTCTCCTGGTCTTCACTGTTTTATTCTCACCTCAAAGAAATCTGCTGTACTTGAGAGGTGTCTGAGGATACCAGGGAAGTCCCACTACCACCAAGCTATCCTTCAAGGATGTCTGGCTTGTTATCCAAAGAAACTGGGTTCATTATCTTTAACCTTAAATAACAAGTGCTTTTTAGGCACAGGAGGGAAAGGGGGCGGGGTTGTTGCTAGTTCCTCATTCCCAACTTGCAATAAATCATGTTGTCTCCTATGCCTCAGCTAGATAACCAATCATGACTTCTCACAGCCATGGTGTAATGCTTGGGAAACCTATAAATAGTATTATTTGTTCACCTATCCTGTTCTGTTCTTTGTTCTAATCTTACAAAAAGCTGTGTTTCCATTGTGGATCTTTGGCTAAATATAACCAGCCATTAAAAGAATTTATTAGGTGCCCCTCCTAATAAATTATTATCTTGCTCAGGGAGAACATGCCTCAGTCTACCTTTGTTAAAATTCACAATAGTTTAGTGTTGGTGGCTAAAATAGGGAGATTCTTAGCAGAACTTCTCTACTTTAGGGCCTTGGTGGAAATCTTCCATAAAGGGAGTTTTTTTTGGTTAGGGAATCTGTGCTTTTGGGATTGACTCTCCATGTGAGCACTTCTGACAGATCTTCTGTGGGCAAGAAGGTAAAGGTTAAGATTAGGGTTCCTTTTTTTGTTGTTTGCTTGTTTTGTGTTTGTTGTATATCTTATTTGTCTTTAAAAAGTTGCGACTTGTATATTTGGCAATAATTGGCAAAAAAAACCAGGATATTCCTGGATCATTCTTGACATTCATTCCCAAAGATCCCTCCAAATAGGATTGGCAAATGACCTCTTGAAGGAATTTTTATAGCTGGGCTTTGGGGAAGACCCCAAAAAGTCAGGGTAATTTGAGAGTGTGCCATTACGCTGTTCTCTAAACTTGAAAAATTAGGCCAGTCTTAGGGGCAGCTAGGTGGAGTATCGGATAGAGCATCAGCCCTGAAGTCAGGAGGACCTGAGTTCAAATCTGGTCTCAGACACTTAACATTCCCCAGCTGTGTGACCCTGGGCAAGTCACGTAACCTCAATTGCCTCAGCAAAAAAAAAAAAAAAAAAAAAAATTAGGCCAGTCCTGTATTTCCAATCACAAAGGTAAACACTGGGTACTTCCAATGATGCTCTCCATTTTTTTTTCAGAGTTGAGAAATTAAAATATCTGTAGCTGGGAACTGTTCAGTGTTTTGACTCTCGGTGTTTTTCTTCCTTGGTAGAATTGAAGGGCCTACTGAAATATCAGTGCTTGGTTCTCTAGTTGGGTTCCTGGGAAATATGAACAAATACGAAGCAAATTGATTTTCAGAATAAATTTATCCCCCGCAGGGGCTGATCAGCCTAGGGAATATTATAGAGCAGTCTCTGGCGACACCTAGTGACCAACATGAACATAGCAAAGCACTTGCGGGGTTTTGTTTTGCATGTTTTTTATTTCAAAATCTGTCGGGTGAGGGGGCAGCTAGGTGGTGCAGTGGCTAGAGCACCAGCCCTGAAGTCAGGAGGACCTCAGTTCAAATCTGGTCTCAGACACTTAACCCTTCCTAGCTATGTGACCCTGGGCAAGTCACTTAACCCCAATTGCCTCAGCAAAAAGAAAAAAGAAGGAAAGAAATAGAATAAAAAATGGAAATCTGTCAGGAGAGAGCAAACCTTCAGTTTTACTCCCAATTGCCCCCTATTGGTTTATAAATTGGGTCCCTAGACTCAGAACAGGATCCAACGAGAACGTCATCTTGGCTGGGAGTTCAGTCATAGAAGGCAAGGATCAGTGGGGGAACTGCATTCTCCCAGGTGGCTTACTTGTACTCCAAGCATGGACAATTTTTAAAAAATTTCTTCTTAAACTTTTCTTTTCTTTCTTTTTTTTTTTTTTAACATTTTCACTTAAAGTTTTGAGTTCCAAATGCTATCCTTCCTTTCTCACCTTCCTCACGGAGATAGTAAGCAATGAGATATAGGTTACCCATGTGCAATTAGGTCAAACATTTCCACATTAGTCATTTTGCCTGAGAAGACTCAAATGAAAAAATAAATAAAAGAGTGAAAGAAGGCGTGTTTCAGTCTGTATTTAATCAACAGAGTTGTTCCTCTGGAGGAACACACTTCATTTCCTCATTAGCCCTTTGGGATTGTCTTGCATCATTGTATTCCTGGAAATTGCTAAGTCATTCACAGTACTTCATCAAACTAGATTGCTGCAGCTGTATACAACATTCTCCTGGTTCTGTTCACTCCACTTTGCATCAGTTCATATAAGTCTTTCCAGTTTTTTTAAAAACCATCTTGTTTGTCATTTTTAAAAAGTAACACAATGATACAGTATTACAATCATATACTACAACTGGGCATCCCTTTGGTTTCCAATTCTTAGCCACTACAAAAAGAGCTGCTATTTCTACAAATAGTCCTTTCCCCCTTTTCTAGATGTCTTTGAAATAGAGATCTAGCAGTGCAAAGGTCATGCCCAGCTTTGGACATAGTTCCAAATTGCTCTCCAGAAGAGCTAGATCAATTCACACTCCACCAATAGTACAGTTTTCCCACGGCCTCTTCAACAGTCAACACTTTTCTTTTTTGTCATATTGTATCATATCACTCTGATAGGAGTGAAGTGTTACCTCAGAGCTGTTTTAATTTGGATTTTCTCTCATCAGTAGCGATTGGTAACTCCATTGAAAATAGCTTTTTATTTTCAAAATGCATGCAAAGATAGTTTTCAACATTCACTCTTGCAAAACTTTGTATTCCAAAGTTTTCTCCCTCTCTTCCCCTACCTCCTCCCCTAGATAGACATCAAGTAATCCAATTTGTGTTAAACAGTTACAATTCTTCTATATTTCCACATTTATCATGCTGCACAAGAAAAATCAGACCAAAAACAAAAAAGAGAAAGAAAACAAAAAGCAAGCAAACAACAAAAAAGATGAAAAGACTATGTTGTAATTTACACTCAGTTCCCACAATCCTCTCTCTGGGTGTTCCAGGTGGTTCTCTCCACCACAAGTCTATTGGAATTGGCCTGAATCAGCTCATTGTTGAAGAGAGCCATGTCCTTCAGAGTTGATCATGACATAATCTTGTTGTTGCCGGGTACAGTGATCTCCTGCTTTAGGTGATTTTGCTCAGCATCTGTCCATGCAAGTCTCTCCAGGCCTCTCTGAAATCCTCCTGCTGGTCGTTTCTCACAGAACAATAATTTTCCATAATATTCATATTCCCCAACTGATGGGCATCCATTTTTGCACGTGGGGATCCCTTTCCCTCCTTTAAGATCTCTTTTATACAAGCCCAGTAGAAACACTGCTGGGTCAGAGGTATGCACAGGTTGATAGCCCTTTGGGTGTCTGGAACATTTTTATATGACTGTAGATAGCTTTGACGCAGTTCCCAATGAAAACATTTACCAAACTAATTAATGTGTGCATGACACCATTGCTTCTCAGTTTCTTTGTTTGACTTCTATAATTACCATGGGATTTTTTTTGGGGGGGGGTCTTTTGCAGGATTAGGTAAAATAGTTCCAAGAGACTGGCCCCTGCCTCAGACTGGACGATGGAGATGGGGGAATCCACTGACTCCTCTGGCTGTGGTCCCAGACAGCCCCTCTGCAATTAACCCAGATGATTATTAAAGAGCTGTTATAATCATACTGGAGCTCCTAGTCTTTCTTCGGTATAAATTTGTCCTTTTAGTGCAGAGGCGCCTTTGCAGTGCAGGACATCCTTGACTATATCAGTCACAAAGCAACAGAAATCATGAGCATCTCAATAGTTGCAGAAAAAGTTTTCGACAAAATAAAACACTTATTCTGTCAAAAACACTTGGAAAATATATTAACAAATGAAGATTTCCTTAAAATGGTATGTAGTGTGTATCTCAAGCCGTCAGCAAGCATTATCTGTAATGGAGATAAGCTAGAAACCCAATAAGATCAGGAGTGAAGTAAAAATACCCTTCGTTTCAGTGACATCACTGGGATGTCTTGACATGTGTGTGTGTGTGTGTGTGTGAATTGGATTTATGTGAGGTAGAGCTGCACGAGTCCATCAGTCTCACTCTCTCATCCTGAGCCATCAAACCCCAGCAGCAAGATGGCTTTGGACATGGTGGTTGACCTTGGTGTCTGCCATGACTGACCAAGCTCTAAACTCTCCACATCTTTTGCCTCAGTTCTTACCTGGCCTATAATTACTGAATGGCGTTGCCTCAGACAAACTGAGTTATAGAAAAGACCTTTCCTTAAAAAGGGCAAGGTCTCTGGGGTCATCAGTAGTCGTCTGGACCCAGGTGACTCTGGCCGAGGGAGGCTGATGACCGTCCTGCCTTTCCTCACTTAAATCCAATTCACTTGCAAGGGAAGAGAACACTCTCCTCATGGCGATGGTCCTCGTTGAGAAAGAAGGATGAATAACTAGTGGACCCTCTTCCTGCTTAGAAAGTGCCACCCCTGGGGCTTTGCAGAGGAGATTATTCCAGGGGCTTGTTCACTTGTCATGTAACTTGGGTACCAGTTTTAGCACTACCCAATCAGAAACGAGGCACGCTTCTGATGCTCACCATTGTGATCCCACCTACTTCATGTTCCTCTACATAGCTCCAAAAGAACTGGCCTGTCAGACCACAGAGCATTGTCGTTGGTAACTGCTAGTCCGTATTTGAGGGATAACACTTCTGATTATTGCTCTTTTCCCATTTTTTGAGATTTCCAAGGATTTCAAACGTTTCCTTTTCGCTGTGATTCTTGAGTCACTGTTTTTCATTGAATAGTATTAATGAATAATAAAAGTATTATTTTTGCCTCTTGTGGAATCACTGGGCTTGATACGGGGCTTGTAAGCCCTTCACAAATGTGGAGCCTCCTCAGGTACTTGAGCAGTAGGGCCATGTCACAGTCACTCTTACAGACAAGAAATCTGAGGCAGACAGAGGTTAAATCTCTACACCTAGCAAGTGCCTGAGGCAGCCCTTCCTTTTTTTTCTTTTTT
>JAJPUD010021410.1:0-23099 GCA_023553655.1 Myrmecobius fasciatus | reverse complement strand
TGTGAAAAGCACAACGCTCCCACTCCTGTTCTGACTCCTGTTCCAGCTCCCTGCTCCAGCTCCCTGCCCCGGTCTCCCTGTGCTGCAGTCTGGGTTCAGTAGGCCACCCCCTGCCCCATTAAAACAGACCTGTTTTGAGGTTCTTCCAGAGTATCTTCTTCTAGAATCGTGTTGTTCTCCGGATATTGTGGATTTTTTTGCTTCAGAATCAGTCTAGAGGCTTCATATTTTGTTGGTTTGAGGGGAGGTTAGAGGAGGTTACAGAGAATCCTGTCTGATCTCCACCACCATGGCTCCCAGAATTGGAACTCTTAATTGAAAACCAGATAGATAACTTTGACTATATTAAGTTAAAAAGTTTTTGTACAAACAAAATTAATGCAGACAAGATTAGGAGGGAAGTAATGAATTGGGAAATCATCTTTACATTCAAGGGTTCTGATAAAGGTCTCATCTCTAAAATATATAGAGAATTGTCTCATATTTATAAAAATTCAAGCCATTCTCCAATCAATAAATGGTCAAAGGATATGAACAGACAATTTTCAGAGGATGAAATTAAAACTATTTATAGTCATATGAAAAGGTGCTCCAAATCACCGTTGATCAGAGAAATGCAAATCAAGACAACCCTGAGGTACCACTTCACACCTGTCAGTTTGGCTAAAATGACAGGAAAAGTTAATGATGAATGTTGGAGGGGTTCTGGGAGGGCTGGGACACTGATGCATTGTTGGTGGAGCTGTGAACGAATACAGCCATTCTGGAGAACAATTTGGAGCTATGCTCAAAAAGTTATCAAACTGTGCATACCCTTTGACCCAGCAGCATTTCTATTGGGCTTATGTCCCAAAGAAATCATAAAGGAAGGAAAAGGCCCCACATGTGCAAGAATGTTTGTGGCAGCCCTTTTTGTAGTGGCTAGAAACTGGAAATTGAATAGATGCCCTTCAATTGGTGAATGGCTGAATAAATTATGGTATATGAATATTATGGAATATTATTGTTCTGTAAGAAATGACCAGCAAGATGATTTCAGAGAGGCCTGGAGAGACTTACATGAACTGATGGTGAGTGAAATGAGCAGAAGCAGGAGATCATTATACATGGCAACAACAGTACTATATGACGATTAATTCTGATGGACATGGCTCACTTCAACAATGAAATGTTTCAAACCACCTCCAATTTTTCACTGAAGAAAGCCATATACACCCAGAGAGAGGGATGCGAAATGTGGACCACAACATAACATTCTCATACTCCTTGATTGATGTTTGCTTACATTGTGTTTCCTTTATCTGATATATCGTCTGTGTAGATAAGATTTTTCTTGCACAACAATGATAAGTTTGGAAATATGTATACATATATTTGATTTGCCAATATTTTAACATAATTAACATGTAGTGGATATCCTGCCATCTAGGGGAGGGGTGGGGAGTTGGGGGGAAAATTTGTAACGGAAAGCTATGTAAGGGTTATTGTTGAAGAATTACCCACACATATGTTATACAAATAAAATACAATTAAAAAAAAGAAATATCTATAGATACATTTGTCTATAGATATATGTATATATGTATGTATGTATATACACATGTATACATCAGTTTTTTAATATGAGTAGGGTTATAAATAAGGTTTAGGGATTAATGAAACAGAGGTATAGCCAGAATTCACCCTAAGTCAACTGATGTGTTTTATTAAGTAAAAGGTCAAGAAAAAAAAATAAAGGCACAATACTGTTCCTGTTCTCATGGATTTCACAAGTTAAAATATGGAAAATTATGTGAAAATAATTACATACAAACAAAATAGATTCAGGATAAATTTGAGATAATCAAAAGAGGGAAGGCACTAGCAATAAGTGGGATCAGGAAAGGTATCCTGCAGAATGTAAGATTTTATCTGTGACTAGAGATCAGCTAGTGAAGCCAAGAGGCAGATATGCAGACATTCTTAGTTTTATTAAGTGGCAGGCACTGGGGCTTGAGAAGCAAAAGTCAGTTTTTCCTCAAGAAGTTAATAATCTAACAGGAGAGACAAGTCAACAAATGTATATAAATAAGGCATAAGAAGATAAATAGGAAAGGAGAAAGAAAAGAAACCCACTAGAATTAAATGGAGTGGTGGTGGTTGTAAATTGCTATTCAGTTGTGTATGATTCTGTGAGGTTTTATTGAATAGTGGCTTGTATTTCCTTTTCCAGATCATTTTACAGATGATAAAACTGAGGTAAAAAAGATTAAGTGACTTGTCCAGGGTCACACAACTAGAAAGTGTTAGGGACTGGATTTGAACTCAAGAATCTTCTTTCTCCTGACTCCTTGTGTGTGCTCTATCTACCATGCCACCTATTTCTAAGAGGAGTGAATTTACTCTTAAATAAAAACAGACAAATACAAAACTTTTCTTGCCTCTGCTACCTTTGAGCCTCTGTCATCATATGACTTGGGAAAAGGAGACTGGGCATATAAATGCCTCCAGAAGAACCAGGATCAGACCACTATAATCCCCTCGATGGATGAGAAAATCTATGAGTTTTTCTACTGAAGTAGAAAAAAACAGTGATTTTCTTTTACAAATGTGCCAAACTAAGCACATAAGGCTCAAAATAGAGGTTAAAAGAATTATTTTGGAGAAAGAATGACTGAATGATATGCAATAGCCATACTATATCTTTCATAGCCCTCATCATTACATGGAAGATTCTTTTAACTTGTTTACTTTAGGATTATGACGTTGAATATGCACCTCATAAAAATCTTGAGTGGAGTGTTCTTTGTAATGTTTAAGAGCAATATTTATTTATTTATTTGTTCATTTGTTTTCTTTGAGGTTTTCCTTTTATTTATCCTTTACCTATGTTAAAAATATCAGAAATAAAATATTGCCTCTTCCTTTTTATGTCATTACAACTAAAATGAATTTAAATTGCATTTTACACACACACATAGAAATCATGTATTTTAAAGTTAGAAAAAGATACTCAAAACTTAAAAGTCAATCTAATTTATTTCACCAGGATGTACAACTTTTTCATGGAAGAGAGAAACACTGAAATTAGACAACCCCAAAATCAATACCTCTCATTAGTATTTCACATTATGCAACTTTAAATAAATATTTTAGTTTCAGTAACAACAACTTTAACAATAAAAAAGGAGAACATCTAAGGGTTTTATAGAAAGAAGTATTTTCAATTGCATCTCAAATGATACTTCACTTTAACTTGTTTATTTAATTGTTAATTTAACTTGCAATAATTTAATTATTGTTTATTTAAAATTATCAAGAATTTTACAACAATTGCAATTAAACTTGATTCTGACTTTACAATGCAGTTTTTAAGAGCCATATTTAATGAGTCCTCACTGAAGCATGGTGGTAAATCACTTTACCTTTCTAAGTCTTAATGTCTTAATCTGCAAAACAAGTACAATATAATTGAAAGACTTTGTCACAAGGTTTTTAGGAAGGAATAGTATGGTCAGGCCTGAGAACCTGAACAATTTATTTTAATCTCTCAATGCTCTAGGAAGCTATTTAAGAATACATGTACAGAGTATGTATTGAACTTCTCTTTATAGAGAAGTTGCATGACAGACAGTTTCTTCACCAAAAGTGTAAGTTCTTTAGTATGCTGTTTTTAAATTTTTAAGAAATGACTCTACTAGCCATACCCTTTGATCCAGAGATCATAAAAGATGGAAAGGGACCCACATGTGCAAAAATATTTGTAGCAGCTCTTTTTGTGATGGCAAGGAATTGGAAATGGAGTGGATGTTGATCAATTGGGTAGTGACTGAATGAGCTGTGGTATCTGAATGTAATGGAATAATACTAAAAATAAGAACATAAGAACATAAGAAATGATGAAAAAGCTGATTTCAGAAATACCTGGAAAGACTTAGGTGAACTGAAGCTGAGTGAAATGAGTAGAACCAGGAGAACATTGTACACAGCAACAACATTATAGTATTATAGACTTAGCTCTTTTCAGCAATACTGTGATTCAAGACAGTTTCAGTAGACTTGTAAGAGAAAATGCCATCTGCATTCAGAGGACTATGGAAATTGAATGCCCATTGAAGCATTCTAATTTCACTTTTTTGTTTGATTTTCCTTTATACTTTTCCCTTTTGCTGTGATTTTTCTTTCACAAAATCACTAATATGGAAATATGTTTAAAATGATTTTACACATATAATCTATATCAGATTGCTTGCTGTCTTGGGGAGGGGAATGCAATAAAGAGAGGCAGAAAATTGGAACTCAAAATCTAAAAAATGAATGTTGAAAACTATCTTTACAAGTAATTGTAAAAATGAAATACCATTGAAATTTTTTTTTAGATTTTTTTCTTCTTTTTTAATTAAAGCTTTTTATTTACAAAACATATGCATGGGTAATTTTTCAACACTGACATTTGCAAAACCTTGTGTTCCAAATTTTCCCCTCCTTCTTCCCACTGCCTCCCCTAGATGGCAGGTAATCCATGTTAAATTCAATATATGTATACATATTTATACAATTATCTTGCTGTGGAAGAAAAATCAGACCAAGAAGGAAAAAAATGAGAAAGAAAACAAAAAGCGAGCAAATAACAGAAAGAGTGAAAATGCTATGTTGTGGTCCACATCTTGCTCTGGGATTGTTCTCTTAATCACAAGATTATTGGAAGTGATCTGAATTATCAAATTTCTGGAAAGAACCATCAGAATTGATCATTGTATAATATTGCTGTTACTATGTATGATGATCTCTTGGTTCTGCTCATTTCACTTAGCATCAGTTTATTTAAGTCCCCCCCAAGCCTCTCTAAAATCATCCTGATGATCCTTTCTTATAGAAAAATAATATCCCATAATATTCAAACTTATTCAGCCATTCTCCAACTGAAAGACATCCTCTCAGTTTCTAGTTTCTTGCCACTACAAGAAGGGCTGCCACAAATATTTTTGCACATGTGGGTCATTTTTTCCTCCTTTAAAATCTCTCTGGGTTATAAACCCAGTAGCAACACTGCTGGATCAAATGGTATGCACAGTTTGATGACTTTTTGAGTACAGTTCCAAATTGCTCTCCAGAATGGCTGGATCCATTCACAATTCTACCAACAATGAAATTCATCATTATCTTTTCCTGTCATATTAGCCAATTTGAAAGGTGTATAGTGGTATATCAGAGATGCCTTAATTTGCCTTTCTCTGATTAATAGTGATTTAGGACACCTTTTCATATGACTAGAAATGATTTTAATTTCTTCATTTGAAAATTGTTTATTCATATCCTTTGACCATTTATCAATTGAAGAATGGCTTGAATTCTTATAAATATGAGTAAGTTCTCTATATATTTTAGAAATGAGGCCTTTATTGGAACACTAAATGTAAAAATATTTTCCCAATTTATTGCTTCCCTTCTAATCTTGTCTGCATTAGTTTTGTTAGTACAAAAGCTCTTCAACTTAATATAATCAAAATTATCTATTTAGTGTTTAATAAGCTAATTTCCTTATAATATTACTCTTTATGTCTATATCATGGACCAATTTTTGACCTTATCTTAGTATATGGTGTTAGATGTGGGACAATGCCTATTTTCTGCCATACTAGTTTCTAGTTTTTCCAGCAGTTTTTGTCAAATAGCGAGTTCTTATTCCAAAAGCTGGAGTCTTTGGGTTTGTCAAGCACTAGATTGCTACAGTTAATTGATTATTTTTGTCCTGTGAACCTAAGCTATTCCACTGACTGATTACTCTATTTATTAGCCAGTACCAAATAGTTTTTATGACTGCTGCTTTATAATGTAGTTTTAGATCTGGCATAGCTAGGCCACCTTCATTAACATTCGTTTTGATTAATTCCCTAGAAATTCTTAAACTTTTGTTCTTCCAGATGAATTTTGTTATTATTTTTTTCCAGATCTGTAAAATAATTCCTTAGGATTTAGATTGGTATGGCACTAAATATGTAGATTAATTTAGGTGGTATTGCATTTTTATTGTATTTGCTTGACATATCCATGAGTACTTGATATTTTTCCAACTGATCAGATATGATTTTATTTCTGTGGAAAGTGTTTTGTAGTTGTATTCATAGAATTCCTGATTTTGTGTTGGTAGATAGACTCCCAAATATTTTATATTATCAACAGTTATTTTAAATGGAATTTCTCTTTGTATCTCTTGCTTTTGGACTTTGTTGGTAATATATAAAAATGTTGATGTTTTCTGTGGATTTATTTTGTATCCCCACAACTTTACTAAAATTGTGAATTGTTTCTGGTAGTTTTTTAGTTGATTCTTTAAGTTTCTCTAAGTATACCACCAAAAATGTAAAAAGTGATAATTTGTTTTCCTCATTATCTACTCTATTTTCTTTAATCTCCTTTTCTTTTATTGCCAAAACTAACATTTCTAATATAACATTGAATAGTAATGGTGATAGTAGGCAACCTTGTTTCACCCCTGATCCTATTTGGAATGGGTCTAGTTTTTCCCCATTATATATGATGCTTGCTGATAGTTTTAAAGAGATATTACAGATCATTTTAAGGAAAAGTTCTTTTATTTCTATACTCCCTATTGTTTTTAATAGGAATGGGTGTTAGATTTTATCAAATGTTTTTTCTGCATCTATTGAGATAATCATATGGTTTTTGTTAGTTTAGTTTTTGTTATAGTTGATTATGATAATAGTTTTCCTAATATTGAACCAGCCCTCCAATTCTGGTAACAATTCTACTTGGTCATTGTATATTATGTTGGGGATGACTTTTTGTAATCTCTTTGCTAATGTTTCATTTAAGATTTTTACATCGATATTCATTAAAGAAATTGGCTTATAATGTTCTTTCTCTGTTTTTATCCTACATGGCTTAGGTATCAGCCTCTGATCTGTATCATAAAAAGAATCTGATAGGACTCTTTTCCTTATTTTTTTCAAATAGTTTGCATAGTATTGGAGTTGATCATTCTTTAAATGTTTGGTAGAATTCACTTGTAAATCCATGTGGCCTTGAAGATTTTTTCTTAGAGAACTGATTAATAGCTTGTTCATTTTTTTTAATGGAACTTTAAAATAATTTGTTTCCTCTACTGTTAAGCTGGGGAATCTATATTTTTATAGATATTCCTCCATTTCACTTAGATTATCAAACATATTGACATATAGTTGGGCAAAATAACTCCTTATTATTGCTCTAATTCCCTCTTCATTGGTGGAAAGTTCTCCCTTTTCATTTTTGAGACTAACAATTAATTTTTTTCTTTATTTTTTCTAATTAAATTAAGTAAAGGTTTATCTATTTTGTTGTTTTTTTCATAAAATTAACTCTACGCTTTATTTATTAATTCAATAGTTTTCTTACTTTCAATTTTATTAATCTACCCTTTTATTTTCAGAATTTCAAATTTGGTATTTAATGAAGATTTTTAATTTGTTCTTCTTTTTTGTTTTTTTTTTTTAGTGGTAAGCCCAATTCATTGATCTTCTCTTTCTCTATTTTATGCAAGTAAGCATCCAGAGATATAAAATTTTGCCTTACAATTTGCTTTGGATGGATCCCATAAATTCTGTTATGTTGTCTCATTATTGTCATTCTCTTGTATGAAGTTATTGATTGTGTCTATGATTTGTTGTTGCACCCATTCATTCTTTAGGATTAGATTATTTAGTTTCCAATTAATTTTTGGTCTATTTTCTCCTGGCCTTTTTTGTATGTGATTTTTATTTCATCACAATCTGAAAAATGCATTTATTATTTCTGCCTTTTTGCATTTGGTTTTGAGAGTTTTATGGCCAATTTTTGTATAGGTTCTATGAAATGCCAAGAAAAAAGTGTACTACTTTCTGTCTCCATTCAATTTTCTCTAAAGATCTATCATACCCGATTTTTCTAAAATTCTGTTTACCTCTTTAAGTTTTTCTTACTTATTTTGTGGTTCAGTTTATGTCTGACAGAATAAGGTTAAGATCCTCCACTAGTATAATTTTGCTGTCTATTTCTTCTTGTAGTTCTTTTAATTTCTTCTGGAATTTGGATTATATGCCACTTGGTTCATATATGTTTAGTGCTGATATTGCTTCATTGTCCATGGTACCCTTTACCAACAGTTTCCTTCTTTTTCTCTTTTAATTAGATCCATTTTTGTTTTTGCTTGATCTGAGATCAGGATTGCTACTTCTGCTTTTTTTTACTTCACATAAAGAATAATAAATTCTGCTTCAAGCTTTTTACTTTTACTCTGTATGTGTCATTGTGCTTTATGTTTTTTGTAAACAACATATTGTGGGATTCTGACTTTTAATCAAGTATAATATCTGCTTATGTTTTATTGGAGAGTGCATTCCATTTTATGGGAGTGTTCACCCCATTCTCATTCATGGTTAACAATGACTAATTCTACATTTTTCTGCCATCTTATTTACCCCAAGTTGTGCTTTTCTCTTTCCCTTCCCCCTTTTTCTCCTCCCCAGTATTTTACTTCTGATTACCACATCCCTCACACAATGCTCCCCTTTTAGAGCCACTTCCCCTTTCTTACACCTTTGCTCTGCTACTTCTATTTTTCCTTCTATTAGCCTCCCCTTTCCTTTCCCCTTTAAAGTGGGACAAATTTCTTTGTGAAACCAAATATGTTCTAATATTCTCTCTTTGAGTCAAATCTGATGAGATTAAGATTCACACAATGCTCACCACGCTTCCTTCTTCCCTCAATTATAATAGGTCTTCTTTGCCTCTTCATGAGATGTAATTTCGCTCATTTTCCCTCCATTTTTCTCTTTTTCCAGTACAATCCCCTTTTTACCTTTTGTTACTTTTTCATATTATCATAATAAAATCAAATTATACCTGCATTTTCTAACCATAACAGAAATATAGTTCTCAAGATTTCTTTCCTTTTTACCTTTTTATGCTTCTCTTGAGTTTTGTACTTGGAGATCAAATATTTTGTTCAGCTGAGGTCTTTTCATCAGAAATAGATGAAATTCACATGTATCATTGAATGTCCATCTTCTTTCCAAAAGACAATGCTCATTTTAGCTGGATAACTTACTCTTGGTTGTAATCCAAGTTCTTTTGCCTTTTGGAATAGCAGATTCCAGACCCTTCAATTCTTTAAGGTGGAAGCTGTTAGGTCCTGGGTAATTCTAATTGTGACCTCTTGGTATTTGCATTGTTTCTTTTTGGATGCTTGCAATATTTTTTTCCTTGGTCCAATAGTTCTAAATTTAGCCTCGATGTTCCTTGGGGTTTTCATTTTGGGGTCTCTTTCAGGAGGTGATCAGTGAATTCTTTCATTGACTATTTTGCCTTCTGATTCTAGGACATCAGGGCAGTTTACTTTCATGATTTCCTGAAGGATAATTTCTAGGCTCTTTTCTTCATCATGGCTTTCAGGAAGTTCAATAATCCTTAGATTGTCTCTCCTATATCTATTTTCCAGTTCAATTGTTTTTCTAGAGGTATTTCATATTTCCTTCTATTTTTTTTTCATTTTTTGGTTCTGTTTGACTGAATCTTGAATTATCATTGAGTCTTTCACTCCCATGTGTTCAATTCTAATTTGCAGTCTATTATTTTCTTCAGTTATCTTTTTTAGCTCCTTTTGCATTTGGCCAATTGAATTGTTTTGTTCATTGCATTTTTTTCCATTTTATAAATTCTGTTTTTTAATGAATTGGTATCTTTTTCATATCTATTTTGTAAGGAGTTGTTTGCTTTTTCCATTTTATTAAATCTATTTTTAAAGGAGTTTTCTTCATATAAAATATGTTTTTCCTTTTCCATGCTCTTTTGCAAAGATCTTATTTTCTTCTCCTATTTTTCTTCTAACTCTCTTTGAAGATCCTTTTTGAGATCTTCAAAGAAGGCCCTGTGAAATCAGGACCAGCTCATATAGCCTTTTGGGGGACTTCATCTGGAGTTGATTTGCCTTTGGAAACCTCAGGGTTTGAGGTCTGTTCTCTCTCCATAAAAGTTGTCTAAGGTCAGATTTCTTTTTAGTTTTTTTTGCTCACTTTTAAGGGTTGAGAGCTTCTTTTAAGGAAAAGGAGAGATAGTTGCTTTATTTTGCCCTGGGGCCAGTGTTTCTGAATGACTTCCTATGCTGGGTAATTATGGCTAAATGCCAATTTCTTCTAGGGTTCAGAAGCTTACCATTTGCCTTTTGTATTGGCTTTTGGGTGTCTTGCAGCAAATCTAATGAGCCCCCCACCTGCAACCAGGGCAGAGTAGCCTAAGAGACTCATAGCAGTTTCCCAAGATTGTAGCAGCAATGCTCTGGCTTCCTGCCCCAGCACCTTGCCTCTATTGAAAAATGAAAAAAAAAAGAAATTATTCAAAAAATGACAAATAAAATTTAAAAAAATTATTCAGGACACTTTAAGGATATTCTGTATTACTAATATTTTCTACAACAATTCCTTAAGTCTTGATAATCAAATGAACAATAATCAAGCCCTGATTTTTATTTATTCATTTATTTTTTTTAAATGTCGGAGTAGAACTTATTATATAAAATAAGTAGGGATAATAATTACAAGCTCAGACAAAGTCAAAGCCAAAATAAATTCAATCAAAAGAGAAAAATAGGGAACCTATTCTATGTGTCAGTGATATCATTCAATATTATTTTAGACCATTTAAAATAACTTGATAATATAACAAAGCCAAGGCTTCACCTTTACCCCTATTTGTTAGGAATTAGACTTCTCTAGAAGGAGAAAAAGTTGCTCCCAGGACATGATTGGCCTCAGTTTTCTGGTGACTCAAAGACACAAAAAGTCTTAACTATAGGCAGTCCAGGTCCCTTGGATTTCGTGAATTACCAAAGACCACAATACATTGTTTGGATCCAGATTGACTCAGAATGAATGTAAATAGCAAATATTTCTGCTTTGGCCAGAAACCCTGAAGGTCTTCACCTCTCAGCTTTATTTATTTATTTATTTTCAAGTAGGTGCTCCATATTAAAGTTTACTTCCATTGAAGTCATCTTCTCATGCCTCACTGTGACATTTATTTTTTTTCTCTCTCATCTCCCTCCAAGTGAACCTGAGAAAGAAAGAAAAAAAGGAAGAAAAACAATACTCCTTTAAAAATATGCATAGTCCAGAAAAACAAATTTTCACCTTGATCAAGTCTAGAAATGTATTTTATTTTATTTTGAGTCTATCACCTCTCTGATGTTAGTACTCTGGAAAAGTCTTTGATCATTGTACAGAATAGCATTCTAAGAGGCTCTAGGATTTTAAAGGCTTTGTATTTGAAGTAGTTATTCTTGCATGTCTCATAGAAAAGGAAAGTCTTTGAATACAGGGCAAAAACAGACTTTGCTATCCAAAAACTAGCCCAGTTATATTTGCAGCATATCATTGCTAAATTGGCCACAGAGTACCTTTTTTTTTGCCAAAACAATTCTCAAAGATCATCTGAATTGATTGCACATAGCCATGCTGTAGAAACCATTCTTCAACTATTAAAATATATTTTTAGTCTGGGAATGAAAAACACTTCACTATATTATATGCCTAGAGAATTTAACACCAGACTATTCACCCATGTAGAGGTGGGGGCAAGAGAGCCATGGGGTTGAGATTAAATAGAAGAGCAATAATTGTTTGGTCTTGTTTATAAAACCAATAATTTGCCTTAAATTGTAGCATGATAAATATATTAAATCAATAGGCATTTCTAAAAAAACAAATAGATATATTAATTGAAGAATTAAAGAACGACAACTTTCTAAGATATAAAGATGAATCTTGACTCTATTAAAATATATTTTCCAGTTTATCTCTCTGGAATAGATGAATAGATTTCACAACTTCTATTGGTATGTCAGAGAAATATGTAAACTATTGAAATAATATTTTTGAAATACACTAACTCAGTATTGTACATTTCAATAATTACAATAATTTTTTTTTTATATTTGAACTATCTTATACCAATATGCAACAGTCAGAAGAGGCTATGTGGAAAGGAAACCTTATATCAAAAGAAAGAAATATTTTTTTCCCTGAAAACATTCAACTCAATTTTCAATAAATAATAATTCTAAGTTTCAGTCTTTTTGCATGATAATGGACATGGCATTTATTTCCCTGATATAACAGTAGAATGTCAGTATCATTGCCATTTGAATATGTAAGAAATGACATTTCTGAATTCCATGCATCAATGTGATTGAGTGAAGATACTTGATTGTATGATGAGTTTTGAGTTTTCTATCAAGTTTTCAGTTGCTAAAGAGTTGTTAGTACCTTCCAAGAATTCAGAATGTCACAATCATTTTGTTTCATGGATACCTGATTTTTGGAGGTCCAAAATATTAAAGCAAAGGTCTTTGTTTCTAGTGTGCAAAAATGTAAATTACATTCACAGATTAATGTCAGATCTTATTTGACGTTAATATTTTGTGTATGTCTGTGAAACATTTTTAAATGGGTGCCTCTGTATGTGTGCATGCACCTGTGTGAACTTTTTCTTCAAGGCAAATTATGCTTTGTTCCAGGGTTTTGATAGACATCTTTTATAAAGCTTGGTGAAAATTTTTGCTTGGAGAAAAATGGAAAATGACTTGAATCTTCTATAAATCTGCCTTGGAATCTCTCATTGAATTCATCAAAACATCTGGACTTTAAATGGGAGGATTGCAACTGCCTGTGATTATCTCCTGAGTCAAATTTTTACTACAATAATATCCATACATAACTGACACATTATATTAGGCAGAAAAGGAGTCTATCCCAGTGTAATCCCTTTATAAAATACATATTAAGGCATATTCCACCTCCTTACCTCCCTCCTCTTTTTCATTTCCTCCCTGCCTCCCTGCCTCCCTCCCTTCCATCCTTCCTTTCTTCTTCTCTCCCTCCCTCCCACTTTTCTTTCTCTTTTCCTTCCCTTTCTCCTTCCCTCTCTCCCTCCCCCTTCTCTTTCTCCTCCTTCTGTCCTTGCTTCTCATTTTGAATGATGAAATGACTTAACTCATCTTCTTTTGTTCACTCAGCATATATTTATAAGGAATAATACCAGAAGATTCAAATGGGAAAAAACTCTCACTATGATAAATCCCATTATAATAAATTTTAGTGAAATCCAAGTTCTTTAATTGCTATGTAATTTGAGGAATAAGTAATTTCCAGTTCTTTAATTGCTATGAAATTTGAGCAATAAGTAATTTCCAAAAATCAATTTTTCCTCCTGGGAAATAGAAGTGGAAAAGTGCTAAGAATTGAAAGATATTATTTGAATAAAAAAGCATAAAGAAATGTTTAGAATATAGGAGAAAATGAAGGGAGATGATAAATGCTTTTACACCTATCTCTCTTAAAAAACTTATAAATCTTTGGAGGTTTTGTCTTTTGATTATAATATCAATAATTGATGTTTATAGGCTACATTACAGTTTGAAATATATTCTATGTACACTTTCTCCTTTTGGGTATGATGCAGTATTTTAATTCTGAAAAACAAAACTTCATTCAATAAAAAGCCCTATTCATTTTATGTGAATAATCCTCCTTTTAGTAATCCCTGCTTTTTGCTTTGCCCTTTCTATGGAACCTAGCTTATTGTTGTCTCTCTGCTTGTGCCCTGAGGTTTGCTAAATCCATCAGATAGTTCAATGCATCACTCTTTTCTTACTTATAAAACACCATATAGTTAAGCACCCTTGACCCAAGAACAGTTCTGAAGAATGAACTCAGGAGCTGCCAAAGGAAGGAGGATTTATTGCAACAACATACCAAATCAAGGAATCAGGATCATTTGAAAGTACTTTCTTTTGTCATGTCAAAAAAACCTATCATTTTGGAGCCTCTCAGGAAACATTCCTGGTAGTATGTAATACATTCCCTCTATGTTTCACTTTAGAAGTGTCAGGTACAGCCTCAGTGTGTGTGTGTGTGTGTGTGTGTGTGTGTGTGTGTGTGTGTGTGTTGGTAGTGAGGGTGGGGACGGTGTTTAATATTCTGTGGTAGGCTCTCCTAATACTCTTTCCTTGTTGTCCTTACCCACCCATCAACTCTATGAAATGAATGGTTTTAATATCAGAAATAAATAAAGTTCTTTCCAAAAAAACTTTACAAAAAAGATGTTTGCAAATTACCTGTTTACAACCAAAAATGTATATCATCAGTCTACAAAGCCATTCCATCTGTTCTATAGTTGAATTCTCTTGCATGTGATATTTCTCACTGTGAGATTTTGAGTCCTTTAAGAAAAGGAATGATTTTGTTTCTTTATTTATCTCCAGTATCTTCTATATAGAAAGCACTTAATATGTTTTCATTCATTCATTCATTCATTCATTCATTCATTCCTATATTTCATCTGATGATGTCTCCAAATTAAACCAAAAGATTGTTTTCTGAATTTGCCAAGCAGAGACATCTATTGTTTTGTCAATGATTAACCCATCAAATTTTTGTGAAGTCCCTTCACTTTTAGCAATAGATGCCAAAAGGTAGGCATTACAGGTATTATGCACTCTATTTTTAGACAAAACAGCTATAGCTTAGAAAAGTTAAATGCTTTAGCTAAGAAGTATGAGGATAGGATTTAGGCTCAGAGTTTTCCATCTCAAGTCCAAGATCTAACCTACTCTGTTACAGGAATGAGAATTTCAAGAGTATTTGTTTGCTTTTGGTTTGTTTGTTTTGTTGGGAGTAGTTGAGGTAGGGAGTAGGGTGAGGATTTGAAAAGTGTTTGCTTCAAGAAATTAGTAATTCAATTGAAATGCTTGTTGGAAGGAGAGGCCAAGAGAAAAATGAACTGTTAGCATGGTAAAAATGTCACTGAAATTTAAGGGTAATATCCATTCACTATGTGAATTTATTCTACTAGACCTTTATGGTTATTTTGAAAATGAATTTCTTTTATTTTGTCCTGGATTTTGTTATTGAATGTGGAACTATGGAATATTTCTATGGACTTATTATATATCCTGCTATTTACTGAAATTTGGGTGGCACAGTGGCTCAAGCTCCAGGCCTGGAGTCCAGAAGACTTGAGCTCAAATCTTACTTAAGACAGTAGATGTGTGACCCTGAGCAAGTCATTTAATTATGTTTTCCTTAGTTTCTTTATCTGTAAAATGAGTTGGAGAAGGAAATAGCAAACCACTTCAGTACATTTGCCCCCAAAATTCCAAATGTAGTAATGAAGAGTCAGACACAATTGAAACAACTAAAAAACAACAATAACTTATTGAAATTTACTTACAGCCATTTAAAAATAAATTGCTTTAAAGGTGGTTTGTTAGACAAAAGAAAAGTAAGGAATGCATTGAAATAGAAGTGATAGGTAAAAATGCATCCACAAGTATTTTTGTGTCATATGACTCACAAAATAGAGGAATAGATATTTTCTCTGATCCTTATAACTACTCAAAATTCTATAAAATAAAAATGATTTAGAAGAGGTAAAGAATGGTTCCACAAAGAAATTAGGGCTTGACCCATACCTAACACCACATACCAAGATAAGATCTAAATGGGTTCATGATCTAGATATAAAGAGGGACTTTGTAAGCAAGTTAGAGAAACTTAATATAGTTTATCTCTCAGACCTGTGGAGATGGAATAAATTTATGTCCAAAGAAGACCTGGAACTCCTAATTGAACACCAGATGGATAATTTTGATTATCTTAAGTTAAAAAGTTTCTGTACAAACAAAACAAATGCAGACAAGATTAGGAGGGAAGCATCAAATTGGGAAATCATCTTTACATTTAATGGTTCTGATAAAGGCCTCATTTCTAAAATTTATAGAGAATTGTCTCATATATATAAGAATTCAAGCCACTCTTCAATAGATAAGTGGTCAAGGGATATGAACAGACAATTTTCAGATGATGAAATTAAAACCATCTCTAGTCATATGAAAAGTTGCTCCAAATCACTATTGATCAGAGAAATGCAAATTAAGACAACTCTGAGATACCACACCTGTCAGATTGGCTAAAATGACAGGAAAAGATAACGATGAATGTTGGAGGGGATGTGGGAAAACTGGGACACTCATACATTGTTGGTGGAACTGTGAACGGATCCAACCATTCTGGAGAGCAATTTGGAGCTATGCTCAAAAAGTTGTCAAACTGTGCATACCCTTTGACCCAGCAGTGTTTCTACTGGGCCTATATCCCAAAGAGATCTTAGAGGAGGGAAAGGGACCCACATGTGCAAGAATGTTTGTGGCAGCCCTTTTTGTAGTGTATAGAAACTGGAAACTGAATGGATGCCCATCAATGGGAGAGTGGCTGAATAAATTATGGTATATGAATGTTATGGAATATTATTGCTCTGTAAGAAATGACCAGCAGGACGATTTCAGAGAGGCTTGGAGAGACTTGCATGAACTGATGCTGAGTGAAACGAGCAGAATCAGGAGATCATCATACACAGCAACAACAGTATTACATGATGGTCAATTCTGATGGACGTGGCTCTCTGCAACAAAGAATTGTCTCAAACCAGTTCCAATTGTTTACTGAAGAAAACCATATACACCCAGAGAGAGGGAAATGAAATATGGACCACAACGTAACATCTTCATGATCTCTATTGACATTTGCTTGCATTGTGTTGCCTTTCTCTGATTCTTTTTTTTTTCTTGTAGATAGGATTTTTCTTGCATAACTTCTCAAGCATTTCAACATTATTAACATGTAGTAGACTTCCTGCCATCTAGGGGAGGGGAGGGAACTGGGGGTAAAATTTGTAATGGAAAGCTTTGTAAAGATCAATGTTGAGGAACTACCCATACATATGTTATACAAATAAAAAACTTTAATAAAAAAAAAGAATGGTTCCACAGATCAAGATATCAGAATGCCTAGTTAGGTAACAACCTGATTAAATACACCAAAGTCTAATCTTTAGTCCCTAAGGTTGGCTTGTTGGTTTTTGTCCTTTGTTTTTAAAGAAGATCAATATGACATCACTACGTTAAAGTTGAGTTACAATGCATCCAACTATGGCTGATCAGACCAATACAAACTTTGAATGTTCTACCACAAGCCAGACACAAATAACCTCTTTGAACATTTGGAGTAGATTCTCTAACTGTACATCTCACATTTCTTCTGAGCTAATTAAATTCTGCTTTGCTCGTAGAGCAGTACCTCCATGTGTGAGTTCTCCATAAAATAATCTTTTTGGTACGTGTACATTTGGCATTCAAACATGACCAATCCATCACAGTTGGACATTCTGTAGCAGAGTTGGAATGCTTGGCAGTTTAGTTCAAAATAGTGTCTGCTGTCTTATCTTACCATGTGATCATCAAAATTTTCCTATGAAAATTCAAATGGATTCAGTTTCCTGGCATGGCACTGGTTTACTGTCCAGTTTTCACAGGCATACAAAATATGGATCAATTCTCCACTGCTTGTGCTAATTTTGGCCTAAAATACCAAGGAAACATAGGTCCTCCATCAGTGAGCATTACATCACCTGTGTATGGAAACATCATTTATAGCAAAAGATGAAATTTTGAATGATATGGAAAAGTTCTCTTACCTTTCCAGGGATGTCCACATTGAGATTAATTGCTAATGCTAACTCAGTGTTTGGTAGACTCTCAATCAAAGTGTGGGAGAGGAGAGGTAGTAAATTGATTATCAAACTGAAGATCTACACAGTTATCCTGCTAACTTCCCTGAAGTACTCACCTATAGCTACCTTTTCCACCTTGCATATATAGTCATGTTCTAGAATCCACTCAGCCATTCCTTTGCTTCTGATACAGTTTTTGACAATATTCCCCATATAGCTACCTTCATTCCACCATTGTGTGGAAATAAGCAATAAAACAACTCTATTCACTTTCTTCCTTCCTTTTCCTTGTTCTGTGCAGAGAAGATGGTGGCAGCAAACACAATACTTACTCCCCTTGTGGTTTCAGTGAGAGTACTGCTCTACCCTATTCTCAGTTGGATAAATAAATATCTTAGGGACACCAGACAAAGCATCTATGTACATGTAAGACTGTTTCAGTTCCATTTGAAGGGACTGAAGCCAATGAAAAGTGAATTCCTTATTATGGAAGAAGGGGAGATTTGAAGGTGCTTTAAGGTTCAGCCTTGAAAAATATACCATTAAAGAGGAAGGAATGAGAGAGTGAATGAGTGGCAGGAGAGTATAAGAAAAAAAAAACAAATTTGAAAGACCTTAGGGGAAATAAAACAGCTATAA
This sequence comes from Myrmecobius fasciatus, assembly GCA_023553655.1. NCBI lineage: Eukaryota > Metazoa > Chordata > Mammalia > Dasyuromorphia > Myrmecobiidae > Myrmecobius > Myrmecobius fasciatus. The sequence continues at coordinate 4,880 of JAJPUD010021410.1, read as the reverse complement.
ACTTTGAGCAGAAGCAGGTAGATCTACATAGAAAATATATAAATGATTCAAATATTTTTGAATAAATCTTATAAGACAAAGCTAAATGAGTCACCAGTTGGTGAGACAGATGGACCTGGGAATTCTTAAGGGAGTATATAAACAGAGCAGGATATTTCTGAATGATTGAAATAAGAATCACAAAATAAAATTTATGGCCTATACAGCAAAGATGAGCAACAGAGTAGAAAAACTTGAATCTACCTTGGTTAATGTCTCCAAAGAAACAAAATGAAGGGTAAATGACTAGGAATACAAACATCTCTATGAAGGGAAGGACAATCTATCAAAGCAGAAGCAAAAAGCAGTATTGTTAAAAGGATTTGTCATCTCTGTATAAACTTAGTATATTTATCTTGAAGCAGGACAAGTATAAAGAACTTAAGGTTCACAGATCTCTCAGAAAAGCATGACAAATAAAGACACAAAATCCCCAAATACCATAATTCAAGAAATATTGCAATATTCAGATCCCTGAGAAGGGATATTATTTTGCAGACTCTGAGAAACATGATAAATACATTGAACAACTCCAATGACAATAAATAATTTTGCAATCATAAGGAAAACTTTCAAATATGAAGAAAAGACATTTTGAATAACATAATACTATTTTGAAAGCACCAGAAACCAGAGAAAGAAATAGAAATCTCTGTTCAGTGATAGGAAGGCATCCTATTAAAGAACACTTCCACAGGGATAGAAAAATTATCTGTAACTACTTTTGTTCATGGACAGCATCCGGGATTGGATGAAAGAGAACAAGACTTTATTGGGGCAGTTGACATCCAGAAGGGTAGGATTACATAAAATAATTAATAATAATAATAATACCTATATTATTTCATGATAAATGGGGTAAGTGAATAATGGAGAGTACAGAAGGAAATAAAAATCATATGATCAAGGACACAAGAAAATATTTACCATGGGGGAATATTTCTATGCTCTCTCTATCTTCTGTAGGTATTGATACTTCCAAGACTGAGGCACAACAGAAAAGGGGGAAGGGTAGTGAGGAATGCAAACTAGGTGTCTTTGAATTTTTAATTCCATAAGAAATACAGAAATTAAAACAGGATAAATAAATATAAGATCAATGAATCAAAGAATAAAAGTGCAAAATGGACAGAAAAGGAAGATAAATAATAAAGAGAATTAAAGAAAATATTTTTTATAAAAAAAAGCAAATGAAAATTAACAAACAAGAGGAAGTGAGACTAGAGATTGTATTTAACTATTTAACCAAGAGAAAAATAAAGAAAAACAAGGTCAATAAAATCAGTAAAATCCTAAAATTAGAAAAAAATAGTGACAAACAGGATTTGAGGGGAACTTGAGGGTGAGGGGAAGCGAGCTTATTACCACAGATTACTTTAAATATGGTTAATATAGTTACCTTAAAGTAGGTTGAGCAAAAGTGACTGAAGAGACAAAGTATTTTTGTTTATGGAAGAAGACAAGCAACAGCAACAATAAACAACAAAACTTTTCAGAATCTGAAAGATATGAATAAAATTAGATATCAAATTTTGGTATTCATACATGTTTGAGTCATCATGATGCTAAGTGAAGTTTTCTTAGCATATATGCTGAAAGAATTTTTCATTTTCTCCTCCAGATAATTTTCCAGAAGAGAAATTGAGGCAAGGAGGATTAAATACCTTGTCTAGTCACAGAGCTAGTGTCTGAGATCAGATTTCAAATCATGATGAGTCTTCCTGAATCCAGACTGGATGCTCTATATACTGTACCACTTAGTGGTAGATTCCACATATGAAGAAACAATTACATTTTAATGTAACTTCTTTAAAAAAATCAAATACTTTTTGATCCAGTGACACCAGCATCCTGTATGTACTGTGAATAACACACTCCATCTCAACTGCCAGCATTCTTTCTGTTCTCCAAGCATGGAAAGCTCTCCCTCTTTCATTCCTCCTGCAGACTTCCCAGTCTTCCTTAACTTCTAAGTAAAATATCACCTTCTGGAAAGAGGCCTTCCCCAACAATTGCTAATTACAGCCTCTTTCATTTGTTAATTGTTTCATATTTATCTTGCATATAATTTGCTTTGTAAATATTTATTTGTGCTTTGTCTCAGTCTTTAGATTATTAGCTCCCTGAAAGTAGATACTATCTTTGCCCTCTTTTGGTATCCAGAGCACTTAGGAATTGGTTATTTATCAATTAACAATCATGAATTTCTCTCTCTCCAACCTTTCTCCAATTTCACTGAAAATAAAAGGAAAACAAAAAGAAAAACCCATGTAGCAGGTACGCATAGTCAAGTAAGAAAAATCCATGCATTAACCACATTCACAAAATGTATATTTATACTTATTTATGGACTCCAGCTGAATAAACAGGTTGGAGAATCAATATGAGAAAACAAAAGAACATGTCCTGAGCAAGGGACTTTACTGTAAGAGGAACAGAGGAGGTGGAAGAGAGGAGCTAATTTTCTGGAGTATGTAGATTCTCTCTTTTGAAGAAGTTACTTGGTGAAGTCTGGGCAAACTACTATATAGGATTCTAGGGAACCCCTCTTTAAACTAGGCAGATGGGCAAGATTAATAGCTCTAAAGAAAAGCTCATGGTGGGAATTAGGAAAACCCATGAATTCTTTTTGTGGATGAGCAATCCAGGATATTGGTGGCTTGGGTAAGATTTGGGTAATAATGTTTTGCTCTTCTGCTTTTAAGTGAGAGAGGGTGACCTGGGAACAGAGGTGTCTGAGAATTGATTTTAGAACACACTATCATATTCTAACAATCACACAAGTGGCAGAGAATAAAAGATGCTACAAAATTAATTTGTCTGTAAATATTTTTAAAAGACCTACTGCTCAAAGGAAGAAGAGGCAGTAAAGGGCTCTATTCCAATAAGATCTCTCATAGAAATTATTAGGATAATAGTAATTAGTATTGAAAGGATGTCTCTAGCATAGTGCCTAAGAAAGTGTGCTTGTCCCCTGTGCTGCTTATATATTTTTCAATAACAAATTAAATAAAGGTACATATGATGTGCTATAAATTATCAGATGACATATATAAGATAGTCAGTATTGATGGCAGATTGCAGATCTCAAATAACCTGACAGGGCTAAAATATTTGGTAAAATCTAATAACATAAAACTGAATAGATATAAATATAATATTTATCTTTGGGTTCAAAAATCATCTCTAACCACTATGATATACCGCCTTTCTTTCTAATTTTGATCTCTTTTTAAAATAGCACCTTAATTTTGAAATTTGTCCCGCATCTTACCAATTCCCCAAATATCCATTTTTATATAAAATAAAAAAGAGTAAACAAATCAGTTTAGCAAAACTGTAGTATGGCAGTTTTCCTGGGAAAGTTCTCTCACACTAATTCCAACAAAACCATAAAGTTCAGATGAGACTGAAAAATTCAAGAAAACCAATGAGAAACTATAGTAAGTGCCATTTGCTTTCTCAGCTGAAAATGCAAGCATAATAGGAAAGTGGCATCCTCTAGGAAAGGGAAAGCTAGCACAATAAAAGATATTTAAAATCTGCAGACTCTGGCTATAGGGATAGCATTGGTAGAGGTCTTCCATGAGAAAGCCACAGAAAGCATAGTGCAGAAATTGGAAGTCCTGGAGAGAAACAATGACAAGCAAAGGATCAGTATTGTGTACAGAATTCTGAGTAGGATAGCCTAGGTGCTTTGACAGGGATGTGCTAGTAAACGTTTAACAATGGAATTTCTGGGGAGAAAAAAATATATACTTTTAAGTTTTAAGAAAATAATACTTTCTTCAGATAGTTGACCAAAAAATCAAGTCAAGTCCTGATTTGTAGCATTTGCTAATGTTTGAGGTATAAATGTTCACCAGAGATCTCACATGCCGGTGAGAGCTAGATTTAATCCACTCCTGAATTTTAAAGTTCCTAATATTCATTTTTTTTTTTTTTTTTGCTGAGGCAATTAGGGTTAAGTGACTTGTCCAGCATCACAGGGCTAGGAAGTGTTAAGTATCTGAGACCAGATTTGAACTCAGGTTCTCTTAACTTCAGTACTGGTGCTCTGTGCACTGTGCCACCTAGCTGCCCCAAGTCCCTAATATTCTGTCCTGATTTAGCAGAATAAAGTTTTGTCACTCAAATTCAAAATTCCATTGAGAATTAATCCTTTTTTTTTTGTTAAAGCTTTTTATTTGTATAACATATGTATGGGTAGTTCCCCAACATTGATCTTTACAAAGCTTTCCATTACAAATTTTACCCCCAGTCCCCTCCCCTCCCCTAGATGGCAGGAAGTCCACTACATGCTAATAATGTTGAAATGCTTGAGAAGTTATGCAAGAAAAATCCTATCTACAAGAAAAAAAAAGAATCAGAGAAAGGCAACACAATGCAAACAAATGTCAGTAGAGATCATGAAAATGTTATGTTGTAGTCCATATTTCATTTCCCTCTCTCTGGGTGTATATGGTTTTCTTCAGTGAACAACTGGAATTGGTTTGAGACAATTCTTTGTTGCAGAGAGCCATGTCCATCAGAATTGATCATCATGTAATACTGTTGTTGCTGTGTATGATGATCTCCTGGTTCTGCTCGTTTCACTCAGCATCAGTTCATGCAAGTCTCTCCAGGCCTCTCTGAAATCGTCCTGCTGGTCATTTCTTACAGAGCAATAATATTCCATAACATTCATATACCATAATTTATTCAGCCACTCTCCAATTGAAGGGCATCCCTTCAGTTTCCAGTTTCTAGCCACCACAAAAAAGGGCCGCCACAAACATTCTTGCACATGTGGGGCCCTTTCCCTCCTCTAAGATCTCTTTGGGATATAGGCCCAGTAGAAA